>PVIC010032762.1:0-20522 GCA_004025085.1 Thryonomys swinderianus | reverse complement strand
GGCTGGCCCTAAGCACACTATGTAGCACAGGCAAGCCTCAAACTCAGCAGTCCTCCTGCCTATGCCTCCTGAGTGCTGGTTGGGATTACAGGCGTGAGTCACCACGCCTAGTTTACTATCAGGTATTTTTCTTTCTCTTCTTTGCTTTTCCCTATAAAACCCCCTCCCCCATTCGCCTTTTCCTTTGAACATTTTCTCCGTTTCACAATACTTATCATACATTCTGGACCTTGTTTACACTTTCAGTTTCATATACTAGAGAAACAATGCCACTATTCACACATCTGTGTCCTATTTATTTCACTTATGAGTATGGCCTTAAGGTGCATCATTTAAATATAAATGTCTCTAATGTACCATTGTTTATGACTAATACTCTATCTTATTAAAAAACCCATATCTTCTTTATCCAGACTCTGGTTGATGGGCTTTGGACTATTTCCAAGATTTAGCTATTATAAACTCTGCTGCTATAAACATGGGTGCACATATGTTGGTGTAGTGTGATGCTTTTAATTCTTTTTTTGTATATACCTAGCAGAAAAATAGCAAGATCAAATTTGTTGGTTGATTTCTTGAGAGCAGCCATTCTTCCTGGAGTAAGATGGAATCTCAGTTTAACTTGATAATTTAATGAGTGATGTCTTACAATATGAGTAGTACATCACATCAAATGTCACATGATCACAACTAGTTCTCTCTAGCTTGACATACAAGTGCTCTGGATTATGAGCAGAACAAACTATTCTCACATATCAAAGTTTTACTCTATAATTTATTTAAAATGAACAAATATGAATCAATACTTTATTGATACTCATCTATGGGCTTAAGACTTTTTCACATTTGCTGTGTAATAATCCAATATCCATTCAAATTATTATGCAAATAAATGATGCAGCCATATTAAAATACCAGTCTTAATGTCATACATTTACTCATTCATCCATCCAACTAGGTATGCCCATATATTAATAATATTCACTGAGACTTCATATTGTGTGTTAGATACTAGTGAGTATTGGAAATACTATATCATCCTTTGAAAAACACATAACTTGGAGAGAATTATAAACATAATGGTACTAAAACATAAAAACTGATATGGTTGATGAATATATAAAGTGTTATGGAAACACTAATAAAAGAATAATTAATCCTGCCTGAAGCCATCAAGGAAAGTAAGAAATAGTAAGTTACACTTGAATAAGTTAGTTTAGGAAAACATTTTTCAACTCTCCAGGGCAAATTAAATTTAATCTTCTTTCATTTCTTTTCCCAGAATAATGTATACTTCTCGCTATTCTGTACTTATTACCATATTTCATTACAATTACTATTTCCCTATTCTACTACATCGAGCTCTTTAGAGGCAAATGTGTGTTTTATTTAACTTTATATTTTTAATGCTAGCAGAGAGTAGTGATTCAAAATAAGTTTATTGAGTGAACAAACACTAATACTGTTTTGATACTCTTTTTGTAGATTTGAAAAGTCTTAAATTTAAATAATAAATCTATATGTTAAGGCTCCCATATTTCATTCTCATATATGCATATAATGTATTTTGATCATATTCCTCCCCTGATTAGTCTTAGTGAATTTTAAATATGTAAAATCACATTGTTAACTAAACTCTGGTTTGATCTCAGTCTTTTGGAAATTTCCCACATTACAGAAATTAGTATCCAGCCTAGGAATCTGGAATATATGCTATCCTCGACTGTTGGTATTCTTGTCTTTAAACAGTTATTTACTGAGGGAGAAAAAGCTATAAAATATTTAACATGTATTTGGAACACTTAGGCTGAAAACTACTCTCAATCCTAAATAAAGCTGTGTTTGCTAGCTCAGTCATGGTCCCTGGAAGCTCATGGAGGGCTCTTAGACCTAAGTTTTGTCTTGGTCTTGAAGAAAAATGCCAGTACTCTGGCACCAACTCTCTAACTTTCTACAAGGTCCCTGGTTCGATCCCTGGTAACCACATACAACAATACTGGGCGTGGTGACTCACACCCACCAGCGATCAGTACTACATACCACAGTGCCGGGCGTGGTGGCTCATGCCTATAATCCCAGCACTCGGAAGGCAGAGGCAGGAGGATTGCTGAGTTTGAGGTTTGCCTGGGTTACATAGTAAGCTCAGGGCCAGCCTGAACTACAAAGCGAGACCCTGCCTGAAAAAAAAAAATAAAGAAAGAAAGTTAAAAAGAAGTCTGGAAATTTTGGCAAAGAACTAAAAATTATAAGAGAAGAAAAATTAGAAAATTTAGAATTGAAAAATATATATACTCTAAGAACCTAGTAAATGGGTTTAACAGCAATTTAGCCATATGTGAATAGCATTCAGACTAAAGCAGAAATACATAAAAGCAGGCAAAATACAAGAAAGGATGTGAAAAACACATAACATAAAACATAAAAGTTTGAAATATCTAAAATGGATGATAGGTATTGTGAAATAGGAAAATATTCAAAGGGAAAAGGGGCCAGGGGTAAGTAAAGAAGGGAAAGAAAAAAGCTGATGATAAAAAGGGAAACAAAGTTTGTATATATAGGGTGGGGGACTTGAGGGGACAGGGGAATGGGTTGTGTCAGGTACTGGTACAAATTCTAATATCAATTGTGATCACAATATGTATATAAAATGTACCAGTAAAATCAATTAAAAATGAAATATGTGCAATTAGAATTACCAAAAGATAAAGGAGAATGAGCGCAGAAAAAAATGTTTGAAAAAATAATTGTTGAAAGATTTCAGAATTAATAAAAAAGAAACCACAGGTTATGAAAGCATTATAAACACCAACCAAGACAAACACAAAGAGAAAATAATCTCGTCCAAATAAAGAGAAAGATCTTGAGATCAATGAGAAAAATGACTTAACATTGAAAAATGACTCTTGAAAAGAAGCTGGCAGATTAATGAGCATCATTACGAAAGTACCCTTCAAAGTGGTGGCCATCTATATTTTTGTTCTTGGCAAAATGACACTTCAAAAGGAAGGCGAAAACTATTTTCAGACATAAACTGGTAATTTAGGTCCATATTAAAGGAAGCAGGAAAGATTTCCTGCATAAATGAAGTAATGCCAGTGAGAAGACTGTAGATACGCAAAACATGAGGGTTAGGAGTGTAGCTTAGTGAGCGAGTACATGCTTAGCACGTGCAAAAATGTGTACTTGGACTGCACGGGATTAGCATCTTCCATGTTCCTTATATATCATTTCCATACAGCAGTGTTAGTGTAATATTTTATGTTGTCAGTATTTGGTTACCATTTCTATACTGTGCACCTCATGTATTCTTCTCTCCTTTTGCTAAGCACTACATCCCCAGCCACCATATTTGTACATGTGAAACCTCTTGCTTGACACTATTTCTTGCTATATGAAGGACATCTCTTATTATTTCCTTTAGTACAGATCTGATGACCTGTTTATTTTCTGACTGAAAATATTTTTATTTCACCTTTCTTTTGAAGGGTCCTCTGCTGAGTTTAATAAGTGAAGTCTTTGTCTAGTGCAAGATGGGATAAAATATCAAGAAATAATTTTATGACCTCAGGGAACCAATTGAAAAAAAATAGTGAAAGAATTTGTAACTACTGAGTTAAAGAAGATGGAACTGGTATATATCATCATAATAAAATTAATCCAATGGAAAATGAAGAGAGAAAAAGCAACATACATAAGTGAAATAAATAGAAAAGTTAGAAAGACAGTTGTATAAATCAAAAGATAACAGAAATTACATTATAGAAAAATTAAATATCCCGATTAAAATGAAAACATTTTCAGACAAGGTATCAACCCCAAACCAGATATATGCCGAAAAAACCGAAACAAAAGCTCCAGTGTAAGATGAGTCAGTCAGGGTTTTGTCCCTGACAAAATACTGAGACAATTTAAGAAAGGTGCATTTTGGCTCAGTTTCAGTTCGTGCCAGTTGGTTCCATCGCTGCGCGCCCGGGAGGAAGCAGAACGTGGCGGAGGGGTGTTGTGGATCCGAACTCTTCACCTCAGGGAAGCCAGGAGTTGGAGAGAGGGGGGAAGACGACATGCTGGGGCCCTTCCTGCCCCGGCTCATGATTCCGCTCAGCCCACAGCCTCCTGGGTGCTGCCACCCCTGTTCGGGGCAAGAGTCCCCCTGGGTTTGCTGTCCCACCTGCCAATTATCACCGGAAATACACACCGACAGAAGTGTACTTTAAAGACTCCTTCTTATAAAAAAAAGAATTATTTTATGAATTTTTGTTTTTTCATAGAAATAAGGGTGCTTTTTTCTTTATCTACTCATATGAAAAATTGTTTGGAAAAGCATACTTTACTAATTCCCTAGTCATTTCCCAACTCAGTCAAATTAATAATCAAGACATGTTGTCCCACAAACATACGAAAATGGTAAAAGTAAAAGCCTAGGAGGAAGAAATATCTTGCAATTAGAAACTACAGAGGAACATTTCATGATGACAGAAGCTTTCGTTTACCTGGAACATGCGACAATACGTCATCTTTCGACGCACTGACAAAACTAAAAGGAGAAATAGACAAACCCACAATCATAGTGGAAAATCTTAGCACTGCTCTTTCAGTAACTGAAAGAACAAGCAGAAGGGGAAAAAAGTATTGAGGTTGTAGACTTTTAGAGTAAAAAGATGAACAAAGTTGCCTGAACTGAAATATACTAAAAACAAGATGAAAGACTACACATTCTTTTTAATTGTAATTGAGCATTTCCCAAAATTACGTGCTTGTTCATAAAGCAAAGGTGAATGCATTTCAAAGCATTAACATAATATGAATAACCTTTGAATTCTATGAATAACACAGAATATGTTCTCTGACTGCAGTAATAACAGTAGGAGACAGTAACAATGAAAGCATGTTTATTAGCTTACTCTTTTGGGAGTTAAACAATACATATCTAAATAATACATGGATTAAAGAAAAAATCATGATGAAAATTAGAAAATATTCTGTACTGAGTTATAACAGACATATCAAGTCATTGCAAAATGGAACTAAAGCCTTTAGAGTGGCAAGTGTAGGCTTTTAAAAATTTGTTTAAAAAGAAAGGAAAAAAATCAATGACTTTTAACATCTATCTCCAGATGTTGCAAAGAAAGCTACAAATATAAATTAAATAGTATAAAAGGGAGAGAATAAGAACAAAAACTCCTAAATAGGAATAAAATGCAGAAAAGGGAACACAACTGAAATTTTCTTTAAGAAGTCTATTTAATGGGAAAATCCATAGTATGTCTGATGAAGGAAAAGGGTTATAACCAATACTGGGAATAAAAATAGAGGTGTTTTTAAAAAGTCTTAGAAACCATTAAAATATTATAAGATGATACTAACAACAACTTCATGGTAAATAGAAAATTGAGATCAAGTGAAAACATGCCTTGAAAAACACAACATTCCAAAATGTGGACATTAAGTAGAATAGCTCTATCTGCTATGGTAGCAAAACATTTAAAGAAACTGAATATGTAATTGAAAACCTCTCTACACTCAAAACTCCAGGTGCAGTTGTCTCCAATAATGGGTTCTATCAAACACTTAGGAAAGAAACGATGTCAGTCTTTGATAAACTCTTCCAGAGAGTAGAAAAAGAAAACAATTTCCAATTATTTTTATAAAGCCAGAGTAAACTTATGCCAAGACCTGGAAAATGTTAAAACATTATGAGATAGGAAAATGATAATGAAATATTTTTCATGAGTGAAGTTCTAGAAATTCTGAACAAAAATATTTGCAAAAATATTTACTTATTTCGAAGTTTGGAATAAGTAAAATACATGATGATCCAGTGCAGCAGTTACACTGTGCTAGGTAAATGGAAAACTTAGGAGTCTCCATAAGGTCCACAAACAGCACATGGAACTTTATTGATTGATTGATTGATTGACTGATTGAGACAGGGTCTCGCTTTGTAGTTCAGCCTAGCTCTGAGCTCACTATGTAGCCCAGGCAAGCCTCAAACTCAGCAGTCCTCCTACCTCTGCCTTCTGAGTGCTGGGATGACAGGCGTGAGCCACCATGCCTGGCACTGGGGTATGTGGTATTGATTGCTGGTGGGCGTGAATCACCATGCCTAGCATTGTATGTGGTTAATGGGGATTGAACTCAGGACCTTGTGCTTGCGAGGCAGGTGCTGGAACCACTGAGCTAAATCCCCGGCCCCCAATAGCATATGAAATTTTAATAAGGAAGGGAGGAGGACATGGTACAAAAGGAAAAGTTATGTGGGCAGACCATGAGAGAGGTCTTAGATTTCTAGATGCAGTTTCCAGAATCTTCTTCAGTCTTGCGAGATCTACATCCTTCTTGTAGTTGGGATGAGTGTCCCCTAGATGTTCATCTGTAAAGGCTTAGTCTGCAAGATGTGGTATTGGGAGTCATTATGGCCCTTTAAGGGGTGGGGCCTACTGTGGGGTCATTAGATCATTGGAGGTGTGCTCTCAGAGGGAACAGTGGAATGCCAGTCTCTTCTCTCTTTCCTGGTTCATGATGTGAATATTGACTCTGATTTGTCTTCTGCCATTGGCCATCTGTTGTCTTCATCAGAGACCAATCCAAAGGGCTGCTGACTGTTGAATTTGGATTTCTAAATTGTGAGCTAACAAAACTTTTTCATAAATTAATCACCTTGAGTGTTGCAGTGTAATAACAGGAAGTTGAGTAATACAGTCCTCTCTGATCAATAACTAATATATGGGGGGAACTTTGGTCTTAGAGATGCCAAAGCATAAATTGAGGAGTTCTCTCATCCCATTGCTCACATAGTTAAAGTCAGTCTATGTAATAGGTAAGCCAGGTGTAAACCATCGGTGTTTTCAAGAAATAATATAGATGGAATAGTATAGGATGCTTCCAGGAAGGTTTGGACTTTAAACAGTAGGTTGCAAATCAGGAGTGTATCTCATCCACATCTTAGTCAAGGATTCGTACCAGATTTCCTCTGTTCCCTGGAACAGGGAAGAAAGCACAGAACTAGTACTGACTACTTGCAACTTAACTCTGTCCTCACATAACCACCTGTTACCCCAATAATGCAAGGTTGGTTTAGCATTCAAATGTTAATCATTACCCTATGGAGGAAAAGTGCACAGCTTAGTGCAGACAACAAAAATACAGGATATAGTCAAACACTTATTCATATATTAAAATGATTGCCAATCTGAGAAGGAAAGAGATCCCTTAATTTGATAAAAGTTATCTGCAAAAAATCTACAGAGAACGTTGCTATGACATACGGACAGTTTCCTCTGTGACTAGAGGCTTGGTGTGTCATCAGCACCCCTATTCAAGCATTTGTGCTGGATGTTCTAGCTGAGATAGGGAAGCAAAGGAAAAGAAGAAGCAAGACTCATACTTGCAGATGGTATGATTATGTATATAGGAAATAACTGTGAAATATCCATTTTTATGAGTTTTTGGTTTGTGTTATAAGGGATACTAACAATGGAAGGAACAGGATTTCTTCAAATATCTATTATAAATTAATTTTTGTTTCAGAATCCTATTTTATATATTCTAAATGAAATGTAAAGTAAAAAAGCAATGCTTAGAAATTATACACCATTAGGGCCAGGCATTTAGCTCAGTGAGTCCAGTGTCTGCTTAAGGCTAGCCTGAGCTAGATATTGAGTTCAGGGCCAACCTGAACTAAAGCAGGACCCTGTCTCATAAGAAAGAAGGAAGGAAGGAAGGTAAAACAGAAGGAAGGGGAAAGAAAGAAAGAGAAAGAAAGAAATTATACACCATTAGACAACTGTGAAAATAATTCTAGTATCAATTTGGTGACATACCACATAGAGAATATAGTAAATTAAAGTGATATCATGATGTAGTGTTTTGATTGTACTTTTTTTTTTGAGACAGGGTCTTACTTTGTAGTTCAGGCTGGCTCTGAGCTGATTATGTTGCCCAGACAAACCTCAAACTCACAGCAACCCCTCCTGCTCCTGCCTCCTGCGTATTGGGATAACAGATGTGAGCCACCATATCTGGTACTGTTGTATGTGGTTATTGGAGATCAAGCCAGGGACCTTGCACCTGCTAGGCAGGCACCAGAACCACTGATCTAAATCTCGAGCCCTGACTGTACATTCTTAGTGGAATATATTCTGAAGATAAAAAAGGCTTCAAAAATTCTAGATTATGCTCAATCATACAGTTAATGGAAATGTATGTTTTTATTTTGACACAGGTACATCTAAATAGAAGATAAGATAATGAATAATTACATTACTGCTGTTAGGAACCAAGATTTTTAGTATAAGAGAAAAAAAAATAAGTACAGTACTTCAAAAGCATCATGTAGAAAATCTTGTGATGGTAAATTTGATTTAGAAATAACACAAACATTATTTTGTTTAATTTTGTTAATAAAACAAACTCATTATTTTTAAAAAATGGATTTTCTAGTTTGGGAAACTGAGAAGTCTGTAAAGTCTGATGACAATATCAGTATTTCAGGCAGGAGATTTAGCTCAGTGGTTCCGGTGTCTGCCTAGCAAGCACGAGGTCCCTAGTTTGATCTCTGGTAACCACAAACAACAGTACCAGGCGTGGTAGCTCACGCCTGTAATCCCAGCACTTGGGAGGCAGAAGAAGGAGGACTGCTGAGTTCGATGCTTGCCTGGGCCACCTAGTGAGCTCAGGGCCAACCTGAACTATAAAGTGAGACTCTTGTCTCCAAAAAGAAAAAAAAAAGTGTATCTAGTGCCCTCATTGTAGTCTCTAAACACCAAAAGGAATCAAAACTCCTTAGATGAGTGACTAATTACAGAGCTGGGACAAGAAATTTACTGCTATGGAGTAGCTCATGCCTGCAAACAAAAGAGATATCAAAGATTCACTTAGAAGCAGTGTATGCCCCTTGATACCACATAAATTACAAAGAAAATGGTATTTACTATACATACAGTGGAGTACCACTCTGCTATAAAGAAGTATAAACGTAAGCCATTTGTGGGAAAATGGATGCACCTTAAAACCAAAATATTAGGTGAGATAAATCAGAAATAAAAAGTTAAATATTGCCTAATTTCTCTGATATTAGAAGCCTAAAATACAAATAAATTGTGGAGCAAAATGAGAGATAATAGGAAACAGTGTTGTGGAAAAGGGAAGGAGAATAAGAGAAGGAGGGAAGAGGGACAACTAAAAAAAATTTAAGATGCATTATTGCATGTACCACTTCCCCATGATAAATGTAATCATTTGTTGAAAACATGTGCTAATAAATTCAAAAATGAAAAAATTCCTGTAATGGAATATTGTATACAAAAATATATTGATTCTTTTGGTTGGTTTTCTTTTTTCAAATAATTTTTATCTTTATTGGTACATTGTATATGCACATCATATCATGATCACACTTGATACTGGGTATTTGTACCAGTGTATGACACAATTTAATTTTCATTTTTCCCATTCCCCTCCCCACCCCACAACCCCCATCCCCTAAATACATGTTTTGTTTCCCTTTTTTATTACTATGACATTTTTTCTTTACCCCTCATTACTCACCCCTCCACCACATTTCCCTTTGAATATTTTCTATTTCACAATAACCATCATACATTCTAGAACTCATTAACATCTTCAGTTTCTCAAACCAAAGAACAGTGGTTGATTTTCTTAATGGTAATATACCTGAAACACAATTTCTTCAATTTTTATAAAGATAATTGAAGTCATTGATACGTTAGCAATATTGAACCTGTCTACAAACAAGGTACATACTCTACTCTCATCTTCTTTTATATCAATTTTTTTTTTTTGAGACAGGGTCTCGCTTTGTAGTTCAGGCTAGCGCTGAGCTCACTATGTAGCCCAGGCAAGCCTCGAACTCAGCAATCCTCTTGTCTCTGCCTCCTGAGTGCTGGGATTACAGGCATGAGCCACCACGCCTGGCAGTGTGGTATGTGGTGCTGATTGCTGGTTGGTTGCTGGTGGGCGTGAGTCTCCATGCCCAGCATTGTGTGTGGTTACAGGGGATGGAACTCAGGACCTTGCGCTTGGGAGGCAGGCGCCGGAACCACTGAGCTAACCCTCCGGCCCTATATCAATATTTTTAATATTGTATATTTCTTTTTTTCTGCAAATAGGCTTTTTAAAAAAATTGAATTCTTTATTGGTACAATTTATATACATCTCACAATCACATATAACATTGGGGAATTTGTACCAGTATATGACACAAGTTAATTCTCATTTTTACCCATATCCCTACCCACCCACACCTCCCACCCCCTTTATACCTACTCTTTTATTTTCTTTCTGTATCATATTTATTCCTTCCCCTCATTATGTTCTCACACCAAATTTCCTATAGAAATTTCCCACTCTATAAAAGCTGTCATACTTTCTAGAGCTCATTTGCATCTACAGGTGTTCATGTCAAAGAGAAGATCCGGAATTTGCCTATCTGTGATCTATTGATTTCACTTATTAGTATATCCTCCAGGGTCTCGCTTTGTAGTTCAGGCTAGCGCTGAGCTCACTATGTAGCCCAGGCAAGCCTCGAACTCAGCAATCCTCCCACATCTTCTTTATCTAGTTGATGGACATTTGGGTTGTTTCCAAGATTGAGCTATCACGAACTGAGCTGCTATGAACAAGGGTGTACATCTGTCTTTCCAATGTGATTTTAAAAATTCTTTTGGGTAGATTCCTAGCAGGGGGGATAGCAGGATCAAATGGGACCCCTAGTCCTAATTTTCTGAGAAATCTCCACACAGATCTCCACAATGGTTGCACAAGTCTGCAGTCCCACCAACAGTGGAGAAGGGTTCCTTTCTCCCCACAGCCACACCAGCATTTATTATTGGTTGATTTTGTGATAGCGGCCATTGTTTGTGGAGTGAGATGAAATCTCAGGGTTGTTTTCATTTGCATCTCTCGAATGACCAGTGATGTTGAACATTTCTTCATAGGCTTCTTGGCTGCTTTGACTTCTGCCTCTGAGAAGTGTCTGTTCATTTCAGATGCCCCCCCCTTTTTTTTTTTTTTTTTTTTTGAGACAGGGTTTCGCTTTGTAGTTCAGGCTGGCCCTGAGCTCACTATGGATCCCAGGGGAGCCGCCGCGAACTCATTAATCCTCTTGTCTCTGCCTCCTGAGTGCTGGGATGAGAGTTGATTGTTGGTGGGCGTGAGTCTCCATGCCCAGCATTATATGTGGTTACTGGGGATCGAACTCAGGACCTTGCGTTTGCGAGGCAGGCGCTGGAACCACTGAGCTAACCCTCTGGGCCAGATGCCCATTTTTGAATTGGGTCTTTAAACTTGGGGAGGCTGATCTGTTTGAGTTCTTTATATATTGTAGATAGTAGCCCGTTGTCTGATAAGCAGCTAGTAAAGATTTTTTTCCCATGTTGTTGGTTGTCTTTTAGCAGTGCCAGCATCTTCTTTTGCTGTGCAGAAGCTTTTCAGTAGGATGAGATCCCATTTGTTGATTCTTTCTGCTAGTTCTTGTGCTATAGAGGTTTTATTCATAAAGTCTCTGCCTAAGCCAGTGTGTCCAAGAGTTTTACCTAGCCTGTTTTCCAGCAGGCTTATTGTTTCTGTTTTAATGTTTAAGTCTCATATCCATTGTGAGTTTAGTTTTGTGCATGGTGAAAGAAATAGGTCTAACTTTAGCTTTTGACAGGTTAAAGCCCAGTTTTTCCAGCAACATTTGTTAAAGAGGCTGTCTTTCTTCCAGTGGGGATGTTTGCCTCCTTTGTCAAAGATAAGGTGGCTTAGTGTATCCGGAGTTGTTTCTGGGTCTTCTAATCTATTCCACTGGTGCTCAGGTCTGTTACTTTGCCAGTACCATGCAGTTTTTATCACAGCGGCTTTATAGTAGAGTTTTAAATTGGGGATTGTAATACCCTCTGCCATGTCATGGTTGCTTAGAATTGCTTTTGCTATTCTAGGTTTCTTGTGTTTCCAGATGAATTTTTGTATTATTTTCTCTATCTCTGTGAAGTATACCATTGGAATTTCAATTGGAATGTCTTGCTTTGTAGTTCAGCCTGGCCCTGAGCTCACTATGGTGCCCAGGCAAGCCGCCGCGAACTCAGCAATCCTCCCGTCTCTGCCTCCCGAGTGCTGGGATTACAGGCGTGAGCCACCACGCCCAGCATTATATGTGGTAACCGGGGATCGAACTCAGGTCCTTATGCTTGCAAGGCAGGCGCCGGAACCACTGAGCTAACCCTCCGGCCCCGAATAGGCTTTTTTTGATAATTATTGATAATGTATGGGGAATTCTTTATTTCCATATGTCAGTTTTATCTGGCCAACTTGAAAAGTCTTTATAATTGTTTAAAAATTGATTGTATATAATCCAAATAATCATCAATAGATATTATGGTTTGTGTCTAAATGTCCCTACAAAGCCTCATGCAGTCATAGGTGAGGCTTTTTCAGAGGTGGCTGGATCACAAGTGTGTGACCCTGGGATCGATTCATGGTGCAATGCTAAGACCAAGGGCACTAGGATTAAGAGCGTGAGTGTTACTCACCCTAAGTAGCCTGGGTAAGATATAATGGATAAACAGAGCTGTGATTGTGAATTGTTTGCTTTGCTGCCTTCTACCTCCCATGAATTGTTTCTCCCTGTGATACCTGTTTATCATCCACCCCTCCTTGGAGCCACCCAAACTGTGAGCTAAATAAACCATTCTTCCTTTAACTTTGGTTATTGGGTATTTTACCCCAACAATGAGAAAAGTAACTAAAGACAATGGGTGAATAATGAGCTTAGCAGAGTAAATCTATGGAAAATGACCCAGCTATTTAAAAATTATGTGTACTGCGTTGCAGCAGGGAAGTAAGATGTAAATGTCATAAAATCAAGTTGCAAAATAATATTATATGATGAGCATGTAAAGTCACTGTGTTGATGTGTGTGTATATAATTAACTCATGAAGTAAAGTCCAGAAAAGTGCAGCCTAATATGGACAGTGATTTTTGTCTGTGTAGGGTGTAAGGGGATTTTTACTTTGTTGTTGTATAAATTTTATTTGAATTTTTCTAAAATACAAGTTTATGCATTGCTTTTGTAATTTAAAATCACTTTTAATGTGAAAAATAAATGCTTGAAAATAGACAAGATGGTACAGATTGACTTTGAGGAGGACCCAGGGAGATAAGATAAAAGTCCCTAGAAAATTCTCATGGGTCATTAATTTCTACAATATCTTTAAGTCACTTCCATTTGGCTTTGGAAGATCTGTAGCTCTATACAGCCCATCAAAGGGTATTACCAGCACCTATTAGAGCAGAAAATTAAGATAAAATGTAACACACTGCCAGTGAAATCAGAGGGATACCCCTTCCCCAGAGTTTTTTTGGCTCATGTGATTTCTATGCCAGGGACATGGAGTAGTAAAAGACCTAAATAAATTAATCAGCTAAATGAATTGGATTATTTTCTTCTAACCCTCTCTCATTGCCAGCTGCAAACCAGATGAGACCAGGCCTTGTTTCCTAGGTCTCTCTCCTGCCTAGAGTCGCTCGGTGGATTCTAAAAGGGAGTCTGTTGATTAAGATGCACCAGGTGAGTCGGGCACCTTATTTGTCTTGAAGCCGGGCTCTTCATTGGCTTGGCACAGGAAGTCTTTATGGAAAGAGCCTCTGATTAGCTAATATCCCTGTAATTACCTAGGCAGTATCCCTTGCAGTGCATTAGAATTGTATCTGAAGTTTTGGTCAGTAGTCAGCCTTGACTTTTATTTTTACAGCATACTAGATGGAGATCATTATTGAGTATCCAAGAATGTCTGGCAGCTGTTCTTGAACTGTAATGCAGGAATTGCCTTGGGCTGCTGATCCAGTGGGCCTGGAGTAGACCCTTTTCTTAAAACCAGGGATCAAACTTGTGATCTTGTGCTTGCAAGGCTGGCGCTAGAACCACTGAACTAAATCTCTGACCCTTGGGATATATAGACCCTTGAACTTGCATTTTGAATAAATTCTCAGGTCATGGGTATGTATGTGGTTGGTTTGGGAACCCCATAACATAGCAAGAGTATACATATAACACATGATTGGTGCTCTGTAAATATCAACGGAATGAGTCCTCTTCTTTTCCCATCCTTAAAATTTGAAACCTTCTACAATGTCACACCTTTCCTCTTTGTTCTGTGAACAAAACTATGTGGGAGTTTAATTATCTTGTAAATAAAAATGTGTATGTACTTTCTAGCTTTCTAGAGAGCTATTTCAAAAGACTGTATTTTGCAGAATTCTACCCTATTTCAATCTTCTCCCCTTGTGGAGACAGCCCCCCCCCCCAAGCTGGTTTTTCCGTTTTCCATTATACCCTTTTTCAGCACTTTTGTGATTGGCAGAGGTACCCACTGAGGCTGCCAATCATTGCCCTGGAAAAACAACCAGGGAAATGGTGACCCCTCAGCAAGACAGGCTTCCCCCAGGGCCACTGACCTCTTCCCCCTCCTTGGAGTTAGTAGCTTGTTCAAGCACTAAATTGGTTCACAAAACCTAACAAACCACAAAATAAAAATCAAGCAGCTCATAGACTCCAACATAGAGTTGTCATAGGCTGGACAAGGGTTGAAAGTTAACAGGACTGGTGTCTTGAGAAATGTATTGCCTCATTAGTTTTCCCTTCCACTAGAGGGAAAGATGAAATAAAACAAAATAAACAACAACAACAAAACAGTGTTTACCATTAAGCTAAAGTGAAAATGCCTAAGCTAAAATGTCAACCTTGGGCCTTGTGGGTGGACCTTTTCCTTAGAGGTGGAGCAAAAACCAAGTCATAAAAATGATTGAAATGTGTGTTGAACGATTCCTTTTCTGTGAAAAGGCATGTCTTAGAGAGATGGAAGTGTTTGTTTTATCCAGTAAAATCATGTTTAAATTTTTTAAGACTTGTTCACGATCACTGAATTATGTGGATAGAAAAAATCTGTTGTCTTATGATCAATTTAACAGTTATTCTTGCTTATTGACTGCACTGCTCGGGGCTCTGGGCGGTATAATGTTAACAGAATTCACATGGGGGTTGTACCATACGCACATTAGCAGAATAGATTGGGCTGTGATTTGTAGCATGAGCCTGGCTTTACGGGGAGCATTTTCTACTCATCCACAGCTTTGTGGTGATGTTGAAATCTGTCTCATCAGAGGAGGATCAGTAGCTTAAGGAGCTAATGAATATTCATTTCTTTTCCCTGGGTACAAAGTGAAATAACCAGTAATTAGTATAATATTTAATACTTCTATTCAAAATAAATAAATCTTTTGTAAAAAAAAGCCTAATTATTATAATGTAGCAAATTCTGCATATGTAACTAGAGTTAGATGTGGTGTTTTGAAAATGCTTCTAAGCCCTAATTTACATGTTTTGAGATTAGTTAATTATTCCCCTTGTATGCATAAAACAAAACTAAATTTCTACCTGCATTTGTATATTGTTCGTTTTCCTATCTCCCAGGTTTAACTGATTCTAATACTTAAATTTTGTATTTTTTAAAATACCAAACATAGTATTTTGAAGTGATGTTCTGGATTTGTACTTGTTCTTCTCTTCTTCTTCTCTTGTTTCACAGATACAGGAGATGATTATGGCTTATAGGTATTTCCAGGTCTTCTTGCCTTGTTCAAAGTTTATGTGTCAAGGTTTTAGTCTTCCAGTTATTATGACTATACTCTTTTGGGCACTTATTACATGGCAGGCACCATGCAGGATGCTTTCATGTACTATCACATTTCTATTCTACAATAATCTGTGGGATTTGCTTTTCTGTCACCATTTATAGATAACACAACAGAGCTCAGAGAGGGTCAGTGCTTTGAAGCTAAGTATGAGACTCTAAGTTATTCATCTGAGTCCAAATACAGTTTACATCAAAACTACAAGATTCTAATGGTTGCTTTTTCCAGTGATGTTAGAGAGGAAGGTTTGGAGAAAGTTGTAAGATGCTGGTTGCTATGGTTTTAATCTTCAGTGTTCCACAAGGGCTCAAGCTAAAAACCTGGCTGTCAGCCCATGCTGCTGCTGGGAGGTAGCGGAACCTGTAGCAGGTAGAGCCTAATGGGAGGAGGTTAGGTTATTGGGGCCATCCCCATGAAGGAGATACAGGGACCCTGATTTCTCCCCTGAACCCTTGCTTCCCAGCCATCGTATGTTAGCAGCTTTGCTCCACTATGCTCTTTCTCCGTGATGTGGGAAGGGCCCACAAACAGTGGAGCCAATTACCATCGACTACAGTCTCTGAAAACGTGAGCCAAAATAAATGTAAATGGATTATCTCAAGGATTTTGTCACAAGGACAGAAAAACTGATGTAACACATTGTGGTATGAATCAAAATTTACAGGCTGTTTTCATGGCATGGGAACTGGTGGGTACCAGTCTCTGTTGGGGGAGGGGTGAGCATGGGGTCAGTGGTATCAGAGGCATATACCTTCTGGGCCTGCAATAGACAAGGACCCTTTTGATCCACAGCCTGGTGGCTTTGTGGGGACACTGGCTAGTGCCTTCTAGAGGAGCTCACGTTCTTGCCCCAATGCAAATAGATAATGGTTGGCTCTAGTCATGAACCATGAAACTTTAGATAATTCATCCTGCCTGCAATTCCTTAATTCTGTTAAAAAATGCACATGACTGGAATTTGTGTGAAACACCCAGTGTGGGGAGCAGAGACAAGAGCTGCTACTTTAGGTTGTTCTAAGAATAACCAGAATCAAACTCAGACTCTTTGGGGGTAGTACTAATGATTGAACCATGTCTAGCTAGCCCTTTTAATTTTTTACTTTGAGATGGAGTCGTGCTAAATTGCCCAGATAAGCCTCAAACTTGCAGTCCTCCTGCCTCTGCCTCACAAGGCTGGGATGGCAGGTGTGCGCTCAGACTTCTTAACATGGCTGGCAGGCCCCATGTGGTTCGGGCACTGCCTATCTCTCTTGCTCTTCAGGTGTCTCCTCTTCCCTAGGCTCGGCTGACTGTGATCACAGCAGGCTCCTTTCTGTCCATCTGAGTGGCGAATTTGTTCCTGTGTGGGACCCTTCCCATTCACTGTTTCCTCTGCTCAGAGAGCTCTATATCCTGTGTCCACATGGCTGACTCTGTCGCATCATTCGGCCCTGGTCCAGACACCCTCTCAGGCAGAACTTACCTGGCCCCTCTGTAAAGGAGCCTGTCTCCCGTACACCCTCAGGAGACCACTATCACGAAACCTTATCATGTTCCCTGCACTTTGGAGCAATTCTGTTTCCTGAAATTACTTTCTTTCTCATTAACTACAGTATTTACCACTCTGTCATCCACAGCAGCTCAGGCACAAAGTAGGTACTCAATAAACAAGTGTTAAAGATGGACTGAGTGAATGACATACCTGTTATTGTATTTACTCCTAGTGGTGCATATCAAGGAGTGTTATTGGAGTGCATGTTAGGGACTATCCAGGTGAAAAGTGTTCTCCCCTACCCCTAGTATATTTATTAAAATTCTTTTCTTCCCTCTGTTTCTTCGTAGTTAATTTATTCATCTGACTGCTCCTTTCTGTGTATGGCTGTCCCTTGGAGAGGAAAGAAGTCTTTGTTATCTGGAACACCATTGTTTCTCTAGCACTTTGGACATATCATAGGAGCTTAACATGTGTTTGCTAGATAAATGAGTGCATAAAAGTTCACTGAGTCCTATCATGTTCATGTCTCTTCAGTTCTTAGTGTGTTTCCCAAACTTAAGCTATTTTCTGTACCTACAATATGGAGATTTCTTTTTCTGACACACTGCAGTGTTCATAATGACACCCCTATAGCAAAGACAGACCAGCAAGACAAAAGCACTTAAGGTTTTAAAATAGAAGTTTTAAATGACATGGGAATCTTCCAAAGGAAAGAAACAGGAAAATATGTATATTTTTGTGGACTGTCAAGGAGAAGCCTGATTAGAGGACAAAATGGTGCAATCAGTGGTAAGAAACTGTGAGGGGCTTACCAGGGCCTGCTTGTTCAGACTCTTCTTGGTACCCCTGGGTGACACTCCTCTCTTGAAGATACAGGGAGGACGCTGGTCACATGACAGATGTCAGCAGAGAAGAGAGGGCAAAGTTCAGAGGGCAATCTCCTTAGGTTCTGTGGCCTGCCTGGAGCTCAGTGGTACGTGCAGGGCAGAGAGACTTTGCTGCTTCTGTTTTCTCAAATGCCAGACTACATCCTGAGGTTGTATTTCCTACAGCCTATCTTCACATGCTTCCTTCTCAATACTTGCCAGGTCAGAGATCTACTTTTCCTTCCATTTATCTGATGTTTTTCTTTAAATCGACTTTTTCATACACATTTCATCCAAAGCAGTATTTGTGAAATTATTCAGTGTCTATTTATATTTTCTAAATTACATTGAAGCAAATTTGTACCTATTGAAAAAGACCTTGCGTCATCTAAAATCATTCTAAGGGCTTCCATTAAAATGCAAATTATATCTGGGATGAGTTTAAAATGTTGTTCATACCAGTGAACTATGGACTTCTTCTATACTAAGGGAGGCCCAGGAGTACAAGGTCTGCAGGGGAAAGACTTTAGGGTGGGGGTGCTGTTCAAGGGAGGAGACAGATGTGCATTCCTGAGGGTCGGGGCATACTGTGCAAGTATCTGTAGTTTGTAATGTTAGTTCATTGGGACTTTGGTTGGATAAATTGCTAATCAAAAACCATGACAATCACACTACCTCAGGGTTTAAAAAGTACTTGAAGAGTACAGACTCATATTTATCCAATAATATCTCTAAGGCAGGTTCACATGAAACATTTTTATTTATTCATCATGAGATCTATAAATAGTGACTATGAAGTTGAGCTTCAAAAAGTCGAATCTCGAGGACCAGAGGGTTAGCTCAGTGGTTCTGGCACCTGCCTCGCAAGCGCAAGGTCCTGAGTTCAATCCGGTAACCACATACAATGCTGGGCATAGTGACTCACGCCCACCAGCAATCAGTACCACATACCACAGTGCCGGGCGTGGTGGCTCACGCCTGTCATCCCAGCACTCGGGAGACAGAGGCAGGAGGATTGCTGAGTTTGAGGCTTGCCTGGGCTACATAGTGAGCTCAGAGCCAGCCTGAACTACAAAGTGAGACCTGTCTCAAAAAAAAAAAAAAAAAGTGAGATCTCGAATATTCCCAAACAGCCCATATGTTAAGACTGGGTCCCTGTCTTGGTGCACTGGGGATATGGTGGAAGTCTTAAGACATGGGACCTGTGCAGGCTTGAGGCCAGCGAGGACATGCTTTGAAGGAGATAATGGGACTCAGTTGCATCTTCTTTCTCTTATGGACACAGCCACAAGATGGGCCAAACACACCTCCTCTGTTCTCTTTGCCACAGGTCCAAACCAACTGGCACTAACCAGTTTGTGCCAAAACCTTCAAAACTGTGAGAGGAAATGAACTGTTCCTGTTTAGTTGATTTATCTCGGGCTATTTATTTTAGTAACAGGAAGGTGACTGGGACAAATATAAGAGTTTCAAAAAAGGGTTAGAGAAATATTTCACTCACTCCTTTCAGTTGCTCAAGAGCTACTTTCTGTAATTTCTAAATTTTTTAATTGATTTTATTGGTCCATTTTATACATACATTATGATCACATTCAACATTGAGGGTTTATACCAGTACATGACAGAGCTATCCAAACTCTACAGTGCATTGAGAATATGACAGGAAAAAATACAAATGTGGTCTTTCCCCTCATAGTCAAATGGAAGTAATAAAGCATTTGTTACAAAAAAGCCCCACAGGGCCGGGGATTTAGCTCAGTGGTTCTAGCACCTGCCTAGCAAGTGCAAGGTCCCTGGTTTGATCCCCAGTAACCACATAGAACAATACCAGGCCTAGTGACTCACACCCACCAGCAATCAGCACCACATACCACAGGGCTGGGTGTGGTGGCTCACATCTGTAATCCCAGCACTCGGGAGGCAGAGACAGAAGGATTGCTGAGTTTGAGGCTTGCCTGGGCTACATAGTGAGCTCAGGGCCAGCCTGAACTACAAAGCGAGACCCTGTCTCAAAAAAAAAAAAAAAAAAAAAAGCTCCGCAAATAATTATCATAGTGGTGCTCCATGACATCCTGAAAATACAAAGTGCATGAGCGTAGAGATAACGTACCATAGGAGGAGTTACTGACCTGAGAAGTCAGACAGGTTGTTCCTGTAGAAGAGGCCTGAGATATTAGTAAAAGTTTAGTATATATATACAAGCACTGAAAGCTTATTTTTCCCATCTTTCATGAGATTGAGTATCTTTCTCTGAGGACAGGGAAGAATATGTAGCTTTCTCTATTTTTGGTGGTTAGAGTTTAGATTTTGAATATATCCCCTAAAAGTATCATGTTTTCCAATGAGCAAGATTTCAGGAGGCAATTGGATCACAAGGGCTGTAACCTCATTCGTGAATTAATGCACTGGTGAGATCATAATTTAATGGCATTATTGGAAGATGATGGGATCTCAGAAGGTAGTTGAAGGGACCAGGTCACTGGGCTTTCATGAC
>PVIC010032761.1:0-20533 GCA_004025085.1 Thryonomys swinderianus | reverse complement strand
GTCTCCACGCCCAGCATTGTATGTGGTTACCGGGGATCGAACTCAGGACCTTGCGCTTGCAAGGCAGGCACCGGAACCACTGAGCTAACCCTCCTGCCCCAAAATGTATTTTCTTTATAAAAAATACATTTTATTTTATTCCTTACATCCCTCCCCTTCCTATGTACAAAAGTTTTGTTTCCATTTTTCCTATTTTCACTTTTCTTGTCCCTTCCTTCCTTTCTCCTTTTTTCTTCCCATTTCCCAATATCTGTTATGTATTTCAGACTTTATTTCCACTTTTATTTTCTCACACCATAGAAACAATGCAGTATTTAAATGTATGAGTTTGGTTTATTTCACTCTAAGAGTATGGTCTCAAGTTCCATCCATTTAGCTGTAAATGTCTGAAGTGCATCCTTCTGTATGGCAGAGGAGTACTCCAGTGTACATTTAAAAAACCCACATCTTTATCCAGTCATTGGTTAATGGGCATCTGGCTATTTCCAAGATTTAGCCATTACAAACTGTGTTATAAATATGGATGTGCATATATCATTGTGGTATGATGCTTTTAAGTGTTTCATGAAGATATCAAAAAGAATAGCTGAGTCAAATGCAATCTCTAGTTTTAGTTTTTTGAGAAATTTCCACACTGATTCACAGTGATTGCAACCATTTACACTTCCCCCCACAGTGGGAGTCCCACAGCCCCACCAGCATTTGTAATTGTTTGCTTTCTTGATTACAGCTGTTCTTTCTGGAGTGAGTAAAATATCTGGGTTGTTTTAATTTGCCTCTCTCAAATGACCAGCGATGCTGAACAGTTTTTAATATATTTATTTACCACTTCTACTTCTTTGTCTGAGAAATGTCTATTTGTTTCAGATGCCCATTTTGCGATTGGGTCTTTAAATGTAAGAGGTCTGATTTTTTAGTTCTTTATATATTCTAGATACTATTCCTTTGAGGAACATTTGGCAAAATTTCTTTCCTACACTTCACTCTGTCTCTTCACTCTTGTCTCTTCACTCTGTTGGTGGTTTCTTTCTTTCTTCCTTTCCTCCTTCCTCCCTCCCTCCCTCTCCTTCTTTCCTTCCTTCGCTCTCTTTTCTTTTCGAGAGAGGGTCTTGCTTTGTAATTCAGGCTGGCCTCAAACTCACTATGTAGCCCAGGCTAGCCTTGAACTCACAGTGATCCTCTTGCCTCTGCCTCCTGAGTGCTGGGATTACAGGCATGAGCGTACAGTATTGTGATGTTGCTTGCCAGGCAGATACCAGAACCACTGAGCTAAATCCCCAGCCCCTGATGGTGGTTTCTTTCACTGTGCAATTTTTTTTTTTTTTTTGAGACAGGGTCTGGCTTTGTGGTTTTGTAGTTCAGGGTGGCCCTAAGCTCACTAGATAGCCCTGGCAAGCCTTGAATTAGCAATCCTCCTGCCTCTACCTCCCAAGTGCTGAGATTATAGGCATGAGCCACCACGCCTGGGTCTGTGGTATGTGGTACTGATTGCTGGTGGGCGTGAGTCACCATGCTTGGTATTGTTGGATATGGTTACCGGGATCAAACCAGGGACTTTGGGCTTGCTAGGCAGGTGCTGGAAACACTTAGCTAAATCTCTGGCCCTGTGCAAAATTTTTTATTAGAGGAGGTCTCCGTTTTGATTGTGATCTTTCCTGTTCATAAAGTTTTTACCTACATCAATGTCTTTAAGAGTTGTACCTATTTTATCTTCCATCAGATTTAGTGTTTTTGTTTTAATTTTTTTTTGGTACCAGAATGGAACTCTGGATCTTGCACTTTTGAGGCAGGTGCCTGAACCACTGAACTAAATCCCTGGCCTCTGTTTTAATATTTAGATCTTTGATCCATTTTGATTTTAGTTTAGTGCACATTGAAAGATACAGGTCTAGTTTTAGTCTTTGGCATTTGGAAAGCTGATTTATCCAGCACCGTTTATTAAAGAGGCTAACTTTCTTCTGGTGAAGGTGTTTGGCTCCTTTGTCAAAGATAAGGTAGCTGAGTGTTTAGAGTTATTTCTGTATCTTCTAGTCTGTACTATTGATCCCTATGGGGAAGAGTCCCTTTTGGGAGAAATAATTGCACAATCGAGACTATGAGTAGGCTGACCTTTCTTGCCTACAGATGGAGTGGGGGACTTGACTCTTAACTTCTGGTAGCAACAGGGACTCTGGTGGGCTCACATGTTGTGATGCTCCAGGGCACAACTATATCTGGATCTTCATCTACATAATTCCTCAAGGACTATTGCTGGCATCTGCCCAGGCCTGTGGGACCTTCATCCACGTAATTCCTCATTATTTTAGGATGTAAGAACATGCTGTCCTCTGAATGACCTGTTTAATTACTTGTTCCAGATGTACTGAATAAAAGGGGTCCAAGCTCAGGTTTTTGTCTTTGCTACCCAGAGTAGCATGGATCAAGTCCAAGCTCAGCCTTTTCTCTTATTTCTATTTATTAATTAATTCACCTTGTGCTGTTGGGCTCACAGAAGACTAGACCCTCCTGCAAAGGTTCTAGTTATGAACCCTTCCCCCATTCCCTACAGATCCTCAGGTCTTTTTTTCCCCAGTACTGTGCTGGTTTTATCACTGTAGCTTTGTTGTATTTTAATTTTTTTTTTGAGACAGGGTTGTGCTTTGTAGTTCAGGCTGGCCCTGAACTCACTGTGTAGCACAGGCAAGCCTTGCACTCATAGTAATCCTCCTGCCTTTGCCTCCCCAGTGCTAGGATTACAGATGTGAGCCACCACACCGGGTGTTGTGGTGTGTAGTACTGATTGATGGTGGGCTTGTCACCATGGCTGGCATTGTGGTATGTGGTTACTAGAGATCGAACTCCAGACTTTGTGCTTGGGAGGCAGATGCTGGAACTACTGAGCTAAATCTCTGGCCCCTGTAGTGTATTCTTTTTTAATTTTTAAATTTAATTAATTAATTTTTTGGAGACAGGTTCTCCCTTTGTAGTTCAGGTTGGCCATGAGCTCATTATGTAACAGGCAAGCCTCAAACTCAAAGCAGTTCTCCTGCCTCTGCTTCCTAAGTACTGGAATTACAGGTGTGAGCCACCACACCCAGCACTGTGGTATGTAGTACTGATTGCTGGTGGGCATGAGTCACCATACAGGCACTGGGGTTTGCGGTTACTGGGGATGGAATTTGGAACCCACCAGAACTAATGAGCTAAATCCCTAGCCTGCCTACAGTGTATTTGTAAATCAGGGATTGTGATCCCTCCTGTCTTCTTCAAGAACTTATATTTTAAAGAAGGAAAACAGAAGAAATGGTCAGATTCCTAGATACATATGAGTTACCAAAGCTGAATCAAGATATAAAATTCTAACTAAACCTATATCCACCAGCAAAATTGGAGATATAATTTAAAAACCTATCAACAGGGGCCAAGGATTTAGCTCAGTGGTACTGGTGTCTGCCTAGTAAGCACAAGGTCCAGAGTTCAATCCCAAGTGCTACATAACACAATGCCGGATGTGGTGGTTTATGCCTATAATCCCAGTACTTAGGAGGCAGGGTCAAGAGGATTGCTGTGAGTTCCAGGCTTGTCTGGGTTACATAGCTCAAAAGCAAACAATAACAATAAAACCCATCAAAATAAAACCAGGGCTCCCAGGACCTAGAGAGGTTCACTGCAGGGAGCCACCCTGGCCTAGGGATCTTGAACATCTCCTCTGGTCTCCAACTTCCAGGTTCACAGGTTGGCCAGTGTCCCTCCTTGCAGGCTCCACCACCACCACACAGGCCTCACCATGATCTTCAGCAGGTCACAGGAAGGTGCTTAGTAAGGAGTTTTCATTTCCACTGAGATCAAAAGTCTCTATTTGCGGCCAGGGTTTTAGCTTAGTGGTTCCAGTGCCTGCCTAGCAAGGGCAAGGTACCGAGTTCGATCCCCTGTAACCACATAAAAAATACCGGGTGTGGTGACTCATACGCCCACCAGCAATCAGTACCATATACTACAATGCCAGAGTGGCTCACGCCTGTAATCCTAGCACTCAGGAGCCAGAGGCAGGAGGACTGCTGAGTTCGAGGTCTGCCTGGGCTACATAGTGAGCTCAAGGCCAGCCCGAACTACAAAGGAGACCCTGTCTTTAAAAAAACAAAACAAAACAAAAAAAACGTGGGGCTAGGGATTTAGCTCAAGTGGTACTGTGTCTAACTTGGAAGCACAAGGATCTGAGTTCAATTTCCGGTACCGCAAAAAAAAAAAAAAAAAAAAGAAATTAAAAGAAAAGCTCTTTTTAGCCAAACAAATCTGTGACCAGAAATAAGAAAGAAACAAGAACTCATTACCAGTTTTTCTCGCTTTTCCTTGTCTGTGTAAAGCAAATCTACTTATGTGAAATCAGAAACCTTAAAGCCAGCCGGGACATTATGTGAGAGTCCAGGTGAGTGCCCAGAACCTCCTTCAATCCTACTCAACTACTCCCTCTGCCCTAAACGCCAAACAGGTGCACTTTGAGACAGCTGGAGAATCTCCGTGCACCAAGAGTGGGAAGATCCAGAAGTTCACGGAGTCACAGGTCTGGTCGGGTGGTGTCGGAGGGCAGGCCCAGCCTTGGAGGCGGGGCAGGGCGAGGCCTGTTACAAGGCAGGTTAGAAGGGGCGGAAGTACCGCAAATGGCCAGCTAGGCGGGTGAGATGGGGCGTGGCCTAAGCACGTGGCTTGGTTTGACCAAGCATGTGGTGTAACCAGGCACGTGATGGGGCGTGGCCGGGTATATGGCTGGCGCAGGCGCAGACGCAGGATTTTGCAGGGTACGGTTTATGAGACTGCGCCATGCCGCGGTTGAGCTGGCAGATAGTGGCCTCGGTGGTCGCGGGCCTCGCGGTGGCCCTGGAGGCACTGCCCTGGATCCTGAGCAAGCTGCAGGTCGGGCGGCAGCGGCGGCCACGGCGCGATGTGCTGTTTTTCCCCTCGCAGGTGACCTGCACTGAGGCTCTGCTTCAGTCTCCGGGCGCGGCCCCGACGGCGCCCACGGATTGCCAGTGCAGCCTCCCGCACTCCGAGAGCTCCTTAAGCTGCCTGCTGCGCGCCCTGCTGGCCGCCCGGGTCAGCCTGGAGCTCTGCCTCTTCGCCTTCTCCAGCCCACAGTTGGGGCGTGCTGTGCGGCTGCTGCATCAGCGCGGGGTACGTGTGCGCGTCGTCACTGACTGCGACTACATGGCGCTCAACGGCTCGCAGATTGGCTTGCTGCGCAAGGCAGGTGAGTGGGTTGCGGACAACCCCGGTCAGCAGATGCTTCCCGTCACGTGTGCCGTGGCGGGGTCTGTGACCCTGGTCAGGTCACAGTCTTGCATATCCGGGGAACCAACAGAAATTTGGAAGGCTCCGGTGTGGAGGAGCTGAGTAGCCGGAATGCTGCCTAGGGCCATGACCTTAACAGCCGAGTGAGGCTCCTGAAGGAAAGGCCAGCAGAGATGCCCTCAGGTGGAGATGAGTGTCACAGGAATAGCAAGGGGCCTTCTGTGGCTCCAGGTGGGAAGTGGGGTCGTGGTGAACTTGACAGACAGGCGAGAGCCCACCGTCCTGAGGCTGAAGTGACCGATGGAGCTCAGACCGGAAGTGGGTGGCAGAGGATGGAGCCTGACCAGTGGAAACCCTTCAGAAGGGTCAGAGTTCAGATCTGTTTTGAAGGTAGAGCTGACAGGAGTTGGTTTAAGTAAAGTGTTGTTGGATAGAATCCTTAGTGATAAAGTCACTACTACTGGGCCGGAGACTTAGCTCACTCGGTAGCTCTGGCACCTGCCTAGCAAGCTCAAGGTCTGTGGTTCGATCCCTGGTAACCACATACAACAGTACTGGGTGTGGTGACTCACGCCCACCAGCAATCAGTACCACATACCACAGTGCTAGGGATGGTGGCTCACGCCTGTAATCCTAGGACTCGGGAGGCAGAGGCAGGAGGATTGCTGAGTTCGAGGCTTGCCTGGGCTACATAGTAAGCTCAGGGCCAGTCTGAACTACAAAGCGAGACCCTGAAAAAGAAAAAAAACCTAAGAAAGTAACTACCTTTTCAGGGCAGGCCTGGGAAAAAGGACATGAGCTGTGGAGCTGTATATGAATTTCACATGAAGGAGTAATATGTAGTATGTGTCACAAGTACTCCATGAGACACACACACTTTCCAAACTTGCACTTTGTCCATCTCCGTTCAGCTTGAGTATTGTGTGTTTTTGTTTGTGAAAATCTGATGACCTGATTCCACAGCAGGTCATTTTCAATTGTTTTAGGTCCATTTGTAATGGTCTCTGTCTGTGGGCAGATAAGATGATGCCCACAGTGACTTTCTTATCACTGAGGATTCTATCCAACAACACTTTGCTTAAACCAACTCAACAGCAAATCCTGTCAGCTCTACCTTCAAAACAGATCTGAACTCTGACCCTTTTGAAGGGTTTCCACTAGTCAGATGAGCTGGCACTGCGTGGTATGCTGGAGGCAGGGTCTCCACCCTTGAGAGTGATATTTTTAGTGGAGGAGGTGGGCATTGTGGTGGAGGACAAGAGCACTCTTCTGCTCCCCCCTCAGAATACCAGAGCCACCCTTGGATGTTTTGGCAGAAGTTAGCCATATACTAATGTCCGTCTAAGCCTCTGTCCTTCTCAGCCTCTTTCTTCTGACTGAGGAAGGAGAAGAGGGCAGAAAGGCAAGGACATCCTACCACACCCTGCTAGGCATACCTGGCCAGAGGGTGCCCTGACGTACCACCCTGGTTGGTTCAGACCCCAGTCCTGGGGTGGCTGGAGGTGGGCTGATGCTGCGATGAGGTGACTGGTGTCCTGGGTGGTGTTGCCCACGGTCCCTCTGTCCATCCCATCAGTACACCTACTCCCCTGTAGCTGGCTAGCTGTGGCTTGTCACATCCTGTATGACTCTGAGGCAGCTGGTTGTCCTGCTGCCCAGAAACAACAGTAGCGTGGCAACTGCTGAGAATGGGTGCTTGCCCTGCAGGGTAGTGAAGATCTGCCTTGGCCCTGCAGGCATTCAGGTGCGGCATGACCAGGACCTGGGCTACATGCACCACAAGTTTGCCATTGTGGACAAGAAAGTGCTCATCACTGGCTCCCTCAACTGGACCACACAGGCCATCCAGAACAACCGAGAAAATGTGCTAATCATGGAGGATGTGGAGTATGTACGGCTGTTCCTGGAGGAGTTTGAGCGGATTTGGGAAGAGTTCAACCCTACAAAATATAGCTTCTTCCCGCAGAAGAAGCAAGGCTGCTGAAGCTGCCCCTCTCTGCCTCTGGAGCCTTAGGTGCACAGCCTCCAGGAAAACCAGCCACCCTCAGAGGAGGGCCCTGGAGACTGTGTGATGCTGCTGAGCTCTGAGAGGCCATTGTGGTATAAAGTTCTTAAACTGGGGTGTGGTGGTTTACACTTGTAATCCCAGCTCCTGAGAGGCCAAATTTGAGATATCTCAAAATATCTCAAAAGTTTGAGGCCAGCCTGTGAAACTCAGCAAGACTGTTTAAAAAAAGGCAGAGTACAGCTCAATGTAGAGTGTGCATGTAGCATGCACGAGCCCTTGACTTCCATCTTCAAGATGGCAAAAATTTTTTCAAAAAGGTAATGTTGTGTAACTAGAAGCAATCTCACTTTTAACACCTGGAAAAGCAGACTCCTTTTGGCTCATGTAATGGATGGTGAGTTCCCTGATCACATGAAAGAAGCAAGATCCTAAAAAAAAAAAAAAGAAGCAAGATCCTTTCAGTAGTGGGATCCTTCACAGGTAGTTAAGAGAACAAGTATCTTGCATGTATTTCTGAAATGTTTAAAGTTTTTTTAAAAAAATAATGTGCACTCTATGCAGATTATTTCTGAAGCTAGTTTTGCTACTGTTGGCTTTCCAGGTCTTTCTGAGCAAATAGGAATGTTTTTGCTTTCCAGCATCACCCATGACTTGTGTTGGGTATGAAACTTGAAGTTCATGTTTTAAAAAAGTTAATGGGCACTGTAAAGTATAATATACCCAGAAGTGGTTACGCTGTTCTTTCCCAAGTTTGAATTCCCATTGTGTGTTCTGGAAGGAAAATAGAGTGAAGGACCACAGTGTAGCGAGACAGCTGTGGGACCCTAGGCTTCTGGCATGTTTGAATAAATATGTTCATTCTGAACTGTGAATGCTGTGTCTTTGCCTTTACCTGTTGCAGTCAGTGGCTGCTCTTTGTTAGACTTCCGGTAGGGATATACCACAATTTAGATACTTTTTTTTTTTTTTTTTGAGATGGGGTCTTGCTTTGTACAGGCTGGCTCCAAACTCACTATGTAGTCCAGCCCAGCCTGAAACTCACAGCAATCCTCCTGCCTCTGCTTCCTGAGAGCTGGGATTACAGACATGAGCCACCACACCTGGCACTGTGGTGTGTGGTACCAGGGATCGAACCCGGGACCTTGCACTCTTGAGGCAGATGCTGGAACCACTGAGCTAAATCCCTGGCCCCTACCACTATTTAGACGCTAGCATAGGAGCTGCTCAAAAAAGGTTACTTGGGTTCCTACTCAGTACTCTCAAAATATATCACTTGGGTATAGTGCTTTCAAAATATCCCAGCTTCTTTTGGTAATAGTGCAGATCTGCACAGGACAATCCCTGGCCATTACCTCTTTCCCCTATCTGCTTAGGGTGTGCATGCATGTGGGGAGACCCCAGGACTTCACCAAGTCTGCCCCTTCTCTGAGAGCAAGCTGGTGCTCTTACAGCAGCTCATAGCTCATAGCATAATAAACTAGCCTAGCTGAGCTATTTACAGGATATTGGAAGATCTGTGAAGTTATTTGTATTTCATATATATATATTTTTTTTTCCTTTTTGAGACAGGGTCTTGCTTTGTAGTTCAGGCTGGCCCTGAGCTCACTATGTAGCCCAGGCAAGCCGCTGTGAACTCAGCAATCCTCCTGTCTCTGCCTCCCAAGTGCTGGGATTACAGGCGTGAGCCACCACACCCGGCACTGTGGTATGTGGTATTGATTGCTGGTGGGCGTGAGTCTCCACGCCCAGCATTATATATGGTTTCCGGGGATCAAACTCAGGACCTTGCGCTTGCGAGGCAGGCGCCAGAACCACTGAGCTAACCCTCCGGCCCTATTTCATATATTTTTACTTAATATAGTAATTACGTATTTGCGGACAGAAGTTGAACCTCATGAAAACTGTCAGGCAGTAACTTTCTAAAAATTGTGGTAAGGTTAAACATGCCCTGAGGAAATAAGAGTACTAAAATCACCCTCGCATCAATAGAGGCTATTTCCTTTACCTAGAAGTGTTTTTCACCTGTGCCACAGATGCCCACAAGCTTCTGAACATGAGGACTTTAGGGGGAAGCCCAGAGCCCTGCAAGTGACTGGCAGGCTGTCCAGACTCATGAGCTTGAGTGAACTGTGGACTATAAGGCAAATCTAAATGCTTTTTCTTCAGACAAGAGCTCTCGTATAGCAACAGCAGTTCAGAGCTCTCCACCAGTGGCAAGGCAGCCAGGGTCAAGGGTCCACTGGGACAGCAGATTGAGCTTCTGCTTCAGTGTATCTGAGGCAAGTGATGCTATATTCAGGAAGTGTGTGTCCATGTGTGCATACACGTATGTGTGTCCTGAGCCTTTTTTTTGCCTTTAAGGTTCTGTTGTTTCCCTTTAGGGAAACTTTAAAAGTAGTAAATTCTTCAAGAAGGCTAATTCCTTTGTGGAGTCTAGATTTCCCTTGCAGTTGTGTCTGTAGCCTTGTCAGTGTAATGGTTAAAGCTGTGATCCTTTATAATTTTTTTTTTTTTTTGAGACAGGGTCTTGCTTTGTAGTTCAGGCTGGCCCTGAGCTCACTAGGTAGCCCAGGCAAGCCTCGAACTCAGCAGTCCCCTGCCTCTACCTCCCAAGTGCTGGGATTATAGGCGTGAGCCACCACGCCCGGCACTGTGGTATGTGGTATTGATTGCTGGTGGGTGTGAGTCACCACACCCAGCATTGTTGTATGTGGTTACCAGGAATCAAACTCAGGACCTTGCACTTGCGAGGCAGGCGCCGGTACCACTGAGCTAAATCTCCAGCCCCTATGAGTTAATTTTTGTATATGAATTGAGGTAGGGTGTCCAGTTTGTTTTTGCATCCTTATCCACTTCTCCCAGAACCATCTGTCAAACAGGTCATTTTCCCCCAATAAATGCTATTTATATCCTTGTTGAAAATCAGAAGGCCCAGTTCTAGACTATCAGCTCTGTTTCTGTCCTGATGCCAAGTATCATACAGTCTTGATCAACAAAGCTTTACACTAACTTGGTAATTATGAGTCTTTTTTGTTCCTTTCCAACAATGAATGGTATTTCCTGGGTGTTTGCATTTAAAGATCAGCTGATTAATTTCTAAAAAAAAAAAAAGCTAGTATTGTGTGTGATAGGGCTTGTGTTGCATCTGTAGATCTAACTAGAGAATACTGCCATCTTAAGCTTTTCAGTCCATGAAGAGATGGGCGTCTTCCCATTTGCTTAAATCTTTAGGCTAGGTATACCTGCCATCCTGACATTTGGGAAGCTGAAACAGGATCACAAGTCTGAGGTCACCCTGGGTCACATCGTCCAGCCTGAACTATATATATTGAGATCCTGTCTCCAATAGAACCAAACCAAAAAAACCTTTAGTTTTCCAGTGTTTGCAGTATACAAGTCCTACTTTAAAAATGTTTTTGATGTTACTATAAATGGAGTCATGACTCCATTTATAGTAACATCAAATCATTTATCGCTCAATTTCAGCTTCACATTATTCATGACTATTGTGTAGAAATAAGATGTCTCTCAGAGCATGCTTGTGATACAGATAATTACATTTATTTTGGGGGAGTGGTAGATACATACATGTCCCATCTGAATTATTTTTACTGTCCCTTTCCCTCCCTTGTCCTGCGGTCACCCACAACGTTTGGGATACTATCTTCTGTCATGCAAACTTGCTGAACATCCTTGCACAGAAGTTTCAATGGATTCCTTAAAATTTCTCATATATATAGGATTTCATTGCAAGTAGTTTACTTCCTTTTCAGTTTAGATGTCTTTTAATATTATTCTTTTGCCTAATTACTCTGGCTGTACACCTCTGTTCAATGCTGACTAGAAAAGGTGAGAAGCAACATCTTTATCTTGTCCTAATTTTTAGAGGAAGCTTTCTTTCGTGGTGACATGAGCTGGGGACTTTTACAGATAGCTTGCATCATACTGAAGAAGCTCAGTTGCATTGTTGGTTGTTGAGGTTTATTTATTTATTTTTTTAAAAGTCAGTTTGTAAGTCCCGGCTAATTTTAAACTGCCTGAAGTACCTTAAAAACAAAACAACAAAAAACATGTGGCCACTTGAGAGACAGAGGGATGTAAAGGAATGGCAACTTTAAGCTCAGCCTGTGGAACTTAGTGAGACCCTGTCTGAAAATTAAAAGGTTTGAGGATGTAAGTTTGGTGCTCCCTGGGTTTAATCCCTGGAAACACTTAATATACATAGCCCCACACACACTATACTTTTTAGGCCAGTTCAAAAACTTCGTGTACATTTGACTGCAATAATTTTTTAAATGAGTAAAAAAATTACTGCAAAACCTAAACTAGAGTGGCATACTAAAAATATTTCTATTTGTATTTTGTTTTGCTTTTTTTTTTTTTGAGACAGGGCCTTGCTTTGTAGTTCAGGCTGGTCCTGAGCTCACTATGTAGCCCAGGCTAACATTGAACTCAGCAACCCTCCTGCCTCTGCCTCCCAAGTGCTGGGATTACAGGTGTGAATCACCACACTCGGCATTGTGGTATGTGGTACTGACTGCTGGAGGGCATGAGTCACGACACCTGGCATTGTTGTATGTGGTTATCGGCATCGAACCAGGGAACTTGCAGTTGCTAGGCAGGCGGCAGAAGCACTGAACTAAATCTCCAGCCCTATTTTGCTAAGTTTTTAATTCCTTCGCAGAAACTTTTATGTATTTTAAAAATAAAATGTGGATCCTCACAATCATTTTCACACATTTTATTGTAAAGACTGTGACAATATTGAAAAAAAAATCGTTTTAAATTTATTCAACCAAAAGCTTTTTAAAAATGAAACTGAACCAAAAACACCAGAGCATATCATTGTAAGGAAGCATTATTTTGTTAAGCTTGGGTGGCAGTTGTATGTTTTGGATTACATTGGATGTATTTTTTTTTTAAAGGCGTAGTTTTACTGCAAATAAATCCATTATGTGGGGCAGAAGAGTAGTTGTAAGTACCTTGATTAATGAAGGCATAGCATCAATATTTTGTATTGTTCTTTTAGCCCCAAAGACTTCTATAACTAAGGAAATGTACCTCAATTTGATTATGGACGTAAAATATTTCTATGACTTGTGTATGAATATGTAAAATCTAGATTTTTATGGGGTGCTCCCAATTTTAAAATGTTTAACATTAGCCCAAAACTTTGAAAAAACACTTAAAAAAATAGAACAAAGAACCTGCCCACTCTGGATAGTCCTAGGCTGTTGCTTATTTGACATGTGATCTAAATGCATGGCTTACACATAAATCAATCTCCATAAATCAACACTTTGTTACACAGCATGCAAAGGAGGATGCAAAAATAGTTTATTGTGATGTACTTCATGTAAAGTTAGGTAATATTTACAAAATAAAAATGGTCAACTACATCCATGGGCATCTAGCATGTCACACCAATAAATATTTTGACAAAGTAACACTTCAATTATAATGAATACTTGATCACAAACTTTGTAAGAAAAAAAAGTGCCTCAGTCTGAACCTTAAAGTCGAATTGTGTGTATGTGTGGAGGGGGGAGGTGTTTAGTTCAGTGTCTGGTGGAAGGTGACTGCTTAGTGAGCTCCACAGGCCTCAGACCTAAGACCTGAGCTGACGCTGGGGAAGCAGTGCACATGATCTAACTGGTCCATTAGGCCTCAGGTTTCTACTGCACATACTTTTGAGTCTGGTATGATCATTTAGCATTAAAACGAGTCACTTGCCTGTTCTTTTGAGTGCTTGTCATATTCTGAAATGATTAGCTGTGGCAGAAGTGGTTGCATGGATTCTTTCCAGGCTTGTTGCAGCAGACAAAAATCATCTATACGCCTTACTTTGTTCATGGACCAGGCCCCCAAGTAGTTTGGCAGAGTGTTTTATCTTTGACAGCTGAACTGAGTCACCCTATCAAAAGGAGGGTGATTGGTTAGAAAGATTACTGGGAGTTCTAATTGTTGAGGATCCACTTGGACTTTTATATTTCATAAATATTACCTTGGGAAAACCATGAGTTAATTACCACTTAACTGGTTTTGAATCCTAACCTTAAGTCAGTAGATCTGTCATTAATACTAAAGGTTAATCCTAAAATCCTTTTAAATCCATTTTATTCAAAGTTTTGTAATAAACATAACACAATAGTGAATTTAGTGTTCTTTATCATCTTAGCTAAAATAGAACTAAATATATGATAACTAACTTCTAAAGGGGCAAAGAGCCAAAGGCATGTTGACTAAGGCAGGCTGCAGGGTCGCCTGTGTAACGACAGCTCCATCTCCCGAGACCTCATTTCTTTATGGTGAATCTGAGTTGCATGCTGTGCCACAGAAGCTGCAACCTCAGCTCACTGCCATGAACCACAGGGCACAAGTCTCCCCCAGGTCATGCTGAAGTACTGGATTGTCCAATCTTTTCACTTCTGATGATACGAAGTGTTTTCTCACCAGTTTCACAGAAACATATTGCTAAGATGCATTCCAAGCTTGGCCATCTCTGTAGAGCTAGATGATATAACCAGACAGCCCTGAACTCTTGAGGAGTCCGCAAAGTTTTAGAAATCAAAAGCTTATAGACTGTGACTATAGCCACACTTCCTCACAACGAAAGGCCTTGAATTATTGTGCAGAACACACTGATGAAGACATAGCTACTGCCTCATTTTCTTGCCTTTTCTTGAGAACTCTGAATGGCTGCACCAAGATGGGGTTATACTTTCAGTGAAAAGCTATGGATGTGGGACTATTACTGTGTTAGATAACTATACATTCTTTAAAACCATCTGTTATATGACTAAGGCTTTTGAAAAGATAACAATAGCCATACAAAACATGTACTTATGATGCTGGATAGAGTTCAGTGTATATCCAAACGTGTCTTCCCCCATTTAAGTATTTTAAAAAACCTCTTCATAAAAGTACAGTCACGTGTCAGTTATATTTACACTGCTTGCTCTGAATAACATACAGGGAATTTTGAAGAAATTAGACAGCAGCCATACTCTGCATGTACCAGCTTCAAGGAGCCACAGTGTTTTGAGCACCTGAGGACCCGACCCTCTGTGTGCTCAGATGGCTGGAAGCTTGTCCTGTCTCTGGCTGTCCTGCTCTGGTCAGAAGGAACTGAGAAGGTAGTCACTCTTCCTTTGCAGAGAAACACACCTGAGACTCTTAGAAGATGCAAAGGGTGAGTGGTGTCTTTTGTGGTAGGGCAAGGAGAGGGGTGGATGCGTTTTTTGTGTTGGCCTATCTCCTTCCTGCTGAAGAGCTTGCAGCCAGCCATGTTACTCTGTCTCTCTTCCAGCTGGCTCTTCTAGTGTTCGACTGTGAGAAGTACTGCTTGCTGAAAGGTGCACAGCGGTCCCCACTGGATGCTCAGTGGTGCAGGAATGGGGACACTAAACACTCTGTAGCCCCTCCCTGACAGGCTGCATGGGGCCTGAAGTTGCTCATGTAGCCTTGGTATATGGTAACCTAGGGCTAGCTGGAAGCTAGGGAAATCCTGTTTCCTGGTGTGGTGGCCCTGGTCCAGGCCCTGACAGATGCAGTAGGCCTTGTGGTACCCAGCTGGCTCTCTCAGAGGCAGGCATCAGTGAGGAAAAACTGTTCAATTTCCACACACTTCCATGTGGAGAAGAGTGCTCTTTTTCTGTGAGGAAGGGAACAGCAGTATAGACACTCCTTAATGGCTTTCACGCCACCAATTTTGTTTCCTGGTCCTCTCAAGACCTTCTGGGCATGCTGAGGTCCACAACTGCATTCTTTTAAAACCTGCACTTCTCTTTCCTCCAAAATCTGGCCTGCAGGAACTGCTGATCAGTGAGTGAGCCACTGGACCCAAGGCGAGCATGAACAGATTCCTGCAGTGCCTGCTGCTTCCTGTCTAGTATGTGCTTTATCTGTGCTCGTCTGCCTTTGTGCTTGCTGAATCTGGGGATTATCCACTCTGACTCTGGCACTTACTTGATAACCTATGCGTTCCTAAGTCACTCCCTGGCCTCCCAGGATGTGCACTGCTTCATCTAAGCCCGGGCCCCTTCCAGGCTCCCCACAGCCAGATGCATGCATATCTAGGTAGCTGCAGTTGGTACCCTCCACAGTGCCCATGGCCACCTGCTCCAGCATTGGGCACCACACATGCTGACAACCGGACCAGCGGCAATGTCTCAGCTGTGTGCATGCGTGGGTGTGCAGACAATGCCATTTGCACAGATGTTCATACTAACAGTTGTTGAACAAATGGGTCCTCCATTAATGTTCAGCCTGGCTTGCTTGCAGGTATTGGCAGATTATATAACGAATACCTTTAGGAAAATAAAACTGTGTAGTCACCCATTTTAACATCTTCCTCACTATGAAGCCAGGAAAGCTTGCCACTGATGATTTGTACTGGGTGTGGCCTAAGGCTCCCAGTAATCAATAGACCTATGCGCAGATTCTGCCACCTGCCGCTCCCCTACAAAGGACTTAAATCTACCCAGTGCACAAACCAGCTCCTCTTCCTGTCTTATTCCTCCTCTTTGTGCAGTGCATCTGTAGCAGTGTGGTCCACAGGCAGATTCTGCTCCTGGAGCACATGTGGTGGAACAGGAAGAATGTCTTTATTCTCTTTCTTGCCTGGTTCACTCCAGCTAGAGAACAGAACCCAAGAGCAGAAAGCTCAGACTCATTCCCACCACAACAGTGGTGACTCCACTGACACCGGAGGACTGGGGAGCAGGTGGCACTAGAAAGCAGCAGCAGAGCAGCTCCTTGTTGGAGTGGAGCCAGAGACAACACACACCAAAAAGCCATGGGGCAGAAGTCCTGCTGTCTCTTGGCAAACATGGGGCTTCATCAAGAAGTCACAGCAATGAAGAAAGCACAGGTCTCCACTCACCTGTCTCTCTGGTCCCTCCCTTTCACCTCCAAATGCTGCACTCAGGTTCTAGAATTCTGAGGTCCAGGCTCAAGGGACTAAAAAGTGATAAAGAAAAACAAATAAAATGCTCTTCTGCCCTGTAGGCCAACCTTCTTTTATTCAAGCCATTGTACAGTCTGAAGGCAGGTGGAGCCATCTCCAGCACCTGGGAAAGAAGAAGGCAGGGAGCTGCCTGAAGCAGGGCTAGAGGGTCCCTGGGGCATCAAGAATGGTCAGAAAGAAACCATGCTAGCAGGGAATGTGGTGACCCTCACAGCATCTGGAGACCAGGCATGGCCTGCCCCACCAGGGTCTCACTGAGCACCACACAGAAAGGTCATGGCTGTTTCTAAAAGTGCTGCCAATCTGCATGGGGGATGTGGCTGAAAAGCAGATTCTAAAAATATTTAGTTTGTTCTTGCTGTTGAAAACATGGAACAATAAGTAGCAAAGGAGCAACAGTGTGGGTAAGGACTCAAAAGCTCATGACAAGCAGCGGTGCAGATGCTGGACAGGACCAAGCACATCCCAGGATGGACATGCAAGGCAAGCTGTAAACCAGCTACTCTGGAGCCTTTGTCCTTCCTGTTCCTCCACTGGGGTGGGTGAGACAACCTGGTGACTTTGCCCACTAATCTAAAAACTGAGCAAGGGGGTTTCTATCTTTTTATTCCCAAAGCATCTGTGTACCCAGAGATCATCCAACCAACTCAAGAATTAGCACAACGTAGAAGCATTGGCGATGGAGCCAGTGCACATGGAGGTGGGTCCTCCAGGCATGCACTTCTGACTCTCCCACCTCACTCCTGCATAAAAGGAACTCTCTTACTGTACCAGTGGTTTTTCAGAACTAGACTAGAGACCCCAATGTGAGAGATTTTCAGGAACTGCTGCAGAACATTCTAGGGCAGTGCAAAAAAAGTCGTAAGATTATTAGAAAAGCAAACTTCTTGCACAGGTTCCCTCCAGCTAGGCTCCACTGGAGGTACTTGCTGCATAAGAACTTTCCAGAACTCAGATCGATCACAGTCTAAGTATGTGCTGTTGGTTGTTCTCCCAGGTCCCAACATCCTCTGGACTTCCTCTTGACTTAACACAGGGATCTGCTCTCAGCCTTTTCAAAGCAACATGACAGTTTCTTTTCAGAAAGATTTTTTTTTAAAACAAGCACCATTTCCCCTTTGGGGACAACCTCAGGGAATCCATCCCTTTTTTACAATGTCTGAAGCTCCACGCAGCAGGTCACCAATCCCAGCAGTGAGGACAGGACTAGGCTGCTGTAGAACAGGGAGGCACGAGCGGAGGAAGGAATGAGAGGGGTCTGGGGTTTTGTGCAAGATTTAATAAAAAACAAACAAAAATAGGAATGGTTGCGTTCCACATTTTCCAGGTTGTGAAAATTAGCCAGGATTATCTGGGGTGTGGTTCTAAGCTGCATTGGTGGAGCAAATACAAAATGCTGTCCTCCTCCCAGGCCAAAAGGCAGCATGCACAGGCTGCATACCCATCTGGGGCATTGCCTCCTCCAGCAACCAGGCAGGCAAATCACCCAAACCATGGTACAAGTCAAACCCGGACATCAAGGTGACTCTTCTCTGACCAACAGAGATTGTGCCCACCTGGTGATGCTTGGCTGTGAGCAGCAGAGCCGGAGTGTAGGCCAGACCTCCACACTGCACTCTGACACAGGGCTAGCTTATTGACAGGCTGCTGAGCCTTAATACTGACAGTAAGTGCGGTGGACATTGAGAAGGGCTCTACTCAGGCGTGGGTGGGCAGGTGTTGCACCACCCCACTGCTGGAGCTTGACCAATCTCAGAATACCATGGAAAGAAAGTGGTGATAAACAACAGGAAGTGGAATGGTGCGGACAACCCACACACCAGTCTCTCGTGTATCCATACCCATAGTTAATGACAATAACAACAACAACAACGATAAAAATAAAGGTACAGACAAAAAGCCGCGCTCAGGTTGTGCTGCCACCAGCCAGGAAGGGTGTGTTGAGTGGCACAGGATACAGCTAGTCCTTCTTCAAGTCCCTGGATTCAAAGAGCTTCAGCCGTTCCTGCACCGTCAGGCCTTCCTTTAGACTCTGGGCAGAGGAAAGAAAGAAAGGTTAGGTCCAGGCAGGGCAGGCTTGGGCTTCCATCATGAGGGTGGAGGCAGAGGCAGAGGCAGGGTGAGGAGGGTGGGCTCCGGAGATTAGTGGGCATGCTAGGACAAGAAACATTCTGTGAAATGGTGTTATTGGAATATGGTTCCCCCAAGCAACTTACTTGGGTGAAAAAGAGAAAAAATTAGAAATAGATAACATGTTTTAAGTAGCTCAATTCTGTCTCTTCCTGCACATGATCTGTGAATAGCTGTTCCTTATGAATAGCTTATGAACCCAAACAACTTTGGGATGAGCACCCTACTTCCCTAGCGCTGTGGGCGCCCTTTAAGACGTTCCTTGGGTGGACTGCCAGATAGTGGGTGATTAGGAACACGCCGGTGCAAGACCAATACTCTGCAACATCCCAAGATGATGAACATTCTAACTCCCTAGGGACAGGGTACTTCACACTTGACTCTTAAGAGATTTTGCCCAAAGACTTCATGTCTGGAAAGAAGCACTGCTTTCAGAGAAGGGCTGGAAATGCATGGACTCTGGCCATCTCATGGCCAGCCCTGGTGGCTCAGGTACCACCTTTCCCTTCTGCAGTAGCTGTCAGCATAGGGTTATCCTGGAGACCGTGGGGCTTACACCAGAGCTGACAGGCACAGGTTTCACTAGCAAACAGGACACTTTGAGGATGGCCTCTGGCTCTGCATTCACACAACTGCATCAGTTTTAGCCACAATTGTGAGCAGCGTTAAATGCCTGCTGGCCTCCACACACTGGGACCTGCAATACTGGGTAGTTCAAGCCTGCTGCTTCCCGGGACCTGGGAACAGCTCCATACAGCAAAGCAATGTCTACTGTGTATACTGGGAGCTGAGACAGCTCCATACAGCAAAGCATTGAGTGTCTACTGTGTATACTGGGAGCCGAGTGTGTGTGTGTGTGTGTGTGTGTCCTTGTAGGATCTTAGCACTGCCACACTTGCTGCATTCAAGCTGGGAACTTCTCTAGGACTTCAGTGACCCAGCTGCTGCTGAAACCCTTGTGAACAGGGTTATCTGGGACTGCCCTTATGTATACCACAAAGGAGGCTCCATGTAATGGAGCCAAGCTACAGCAGATCCAGCAAGACCTACAGGGCTCCCTGGCCTTCCATTCTGCAGAACTGGGATGTGGGGGCTCAGGTGAGACCATGCTTACCCAGACAGAAGGGCAGACAGCAGGTAAGGCCCCTGCATTCCCCTGGGAAGGGCTGTCTCTCCCTCTAAAGCCTCTGCTCCTCTTGGTTGTGGCACAGCAGGAAGATAGGGCTACCCAGGGACTGGTCCTTAGAGGTCCTGGGGTGCAGTCAGCTGCCTTTGGGGCTTAATCCCTTCCCAGCCAGAGACAAGCATCTCCTATAAGAGCCCCAAGGAGAGAATACTATGTTTTGATTCCTAAAAAGGTTGTGCCACTGTGAAAGCAACCAGTCTGCCATGATTTATGGGTGTTGGAACTGTCTTTCCTTTTGTATGAAGCGGGAAATAAAAAACAACAGACATAAACAACACTAGTCAGTATACAGCAAAGGACATTATCAACAAGCACTAATAAGGTCTGGTTTCTGGGCCAACTTCATTTATGTCTTCTCAAGGGGTTGGAGGGAGGCTCCAAATACCCTCAGACCAGCTCTGACCCCCCACTGCAGTACTGCGGTGTCTCCAAGAATGCGTGTAAGTCTCCATCTTTCTGCTGGAGCCACAGGACTGTGCTGCACACTGAGGGCTTTCTTTTTACAGAAGGACCTGGTCACACCAGATGATGACTCAGAAAGACAGTCTGGTGAAAGCCCCGTCTTGAGACTCACTCCTCTCTTCCTGATTCTCAGAGTCTCCTCAAGTCCTCCCTTTGCTATAGGGATTTCCCAGCTAGCACAAGCCCCCTCCCCCCATTGGCATGCCACATCAATGCCACACCACCAGGGTCCCTGCTGTTGAGTTCCATTTATTTTTATGTCCCACAGCAACTCACATGAACTGGACACCCCTGCCATACTGCAGATGCTCTGCCTCCCTCCCTATTATTTCTAGGCTCAGCACTGTCACATTCATCCGAAGGCCCAGCTCCCTCAGTGAACCCCAGATGCACTCAGGAAAGGCCTAAAGACAGCAGGTAGAGTTCACCTTCAGCAAATGGAAACTTCAATATGAATACTATGAGCCAAAAAAGAGAACGTTTCTTTGTGCTAAATAAAACATTTTTTTTTTTT
>PVIC010032760.1:0-20476 GCA_004025085.1 Thryonomys swinderianus | reverse complement strand
TATCACATGGGTCCACTGTTTATCCCACTCATGTCCACTCACACCCTCAGTTATCTTCTTTTTTCCTTTCTGTAAACTACCTTCTAAAGCAGCAACCAGAAAAACCCAGGGCAGGACCAGCTCCATGGTGAGCTGTCTGTGCTCAGTCCTGATCACTGAGTGGGAACAGCTGAATCCAGGGCTGGGCTCCTCTGCAGAGATGCAGGGTCAGGGCTGGGCTGTTTTTCATCAGCTTAGGGAACCCTATTTGCATGGCCTCTTGCTATATAGAGACTCTGTGTGGAAGCCTCAGAGAAGGAGAGTTACAGTACATGAGTGTGTTTTGAGAGCTATTTTGGAATATTCCTAATAGTATACAAAAAATAGTTTTTTCGTCTGGGTCTGTGTTGTGATAAGCACTTAACTGTTTATTGTTACTTAAGCATAAAATTTATGGATTCATCATTTCATATGTTTTGCAGATTTAAACATGAGTGAGAAGAATAATAGACCTATGACATGTGAGTTCACATGTCATAAAATATCCCGTATACTAGGTCTTATAAACTTTCCCTTAGTACTCACCTGCTTGCTGAGCGAATCCAAGACAGAGCAGTCCTGCTTCATGACGTTTGCTGGACCTCTCCTTCCAGGAAGAGAATATGGTGTGATTTTTCTGTGTTCTAATATTTTCACAGATATATAAGCAATGTCTTTCTCAAGCATATATTCAGGACTTTGGCATTTCTTTCTCTTGTCTCTGTATTAATTTTTCCTCCCTACCTATTGTATGTATGAATTTTGTAAATATAAATATAGATGCATATAATACATCTACCTATATATTAATTTTAATGGTGGGTAAGTGAGATGCACTTTGACAGAAATATACAATTTTTTACATATTGTGAAAATTATGCCCATGGTCAAGAGATGTAATGGAGCATTACTCATAAATCAGTCTGCACTTTTCCACAAAACCTGCTTTCTACACCCTCTTTTATTCTTTTCTCTCCTAAACTAAGCAGTTATCACTCATGAGACAGTCCTTTCTCATACCGACAACATTAGTGGTCTGATTTTGATGGTGACAATCATGACAATGGGCTGTTCTAGAGCATCTGAGTCCAAGAGTCACAGTTTTCTTTCCCATGTATGGAGTTGTCACTGTCCTCCCTCAGCAAACCATGTTAGGGAAGAGATATATATATATATATATATACACACACACACATATATATGTATATTTATAAAAAATACACATATAAAATTTATATAAAATTTTGGATATATAATTTATATATATACACATAAATAGATAAGGACATAGGTGGATGTTGGACATATATTTGAACTGTCACTAGAACATTCCTTTCATCCTCTGGAGACTGGACACTTCATATGTGAACCAGGGAGGATGCTCTGTGAATTCTCCCCAGTTTATAGGATGCTAAGACAGAGGGGAAACTCACAGAATAACAGACACTCCTTCCTCCCAAGCCTCCTTCTCTCCACCTCCTCTGGGGCCAACCCTGGTGCTCTGTAGATCCCAGGGTCCTGGGCTGGTCCATAGCTGTCCTTCCTGGTCTTAGCGCCCTGTTCTTTGTCCTGTTTATCTGCTGCTCCCCAGCACCCCCTGGTGGTCAAAGTGCACTGTAGATGGATTTGTGCCCAGGATCACACCAATGTCCCCCAGAATGTCTTGCCCAGTAAAGCACAGTTGTGTTTCCCCTGGGTATCGAGGACAGGTGTAGGGAGAACCGGTTCTGGGCTGGATCCGTAGAGAGGCTGACTTGTCCTGTCAGGGCTAAGTTGTAAGCTGTGCCTGCTCTGTTATCATCGTGCCTCACCCACTCAGCTTCCTTCCTGGGGCTGATGCATCCACCTCCAGGAGCAACTGACCAGAGCTGAAGTGACCGGAGAATGTGTGGCTGAGGGACAGGGCTGGGAGGGCTTCACGGGCCAGGTCTGGTCTCCTGCAGCAGCACCTGGGACGGGACTGCGGGGCAGAGGGCACAGTGGGTCCTGAGCTCAGATGCAGCAGCTCCACATCATCCTGTCTGAATTTCCAACCCACACGTCTGGGAACCACTGAGAGGAAAAGAAGGAAACAGCACGGTCGCCATGTTCTGGAAGATCAGCTTGATCAACCTCTGAGAATATCCTAGATGTTGCAATATCACCAGAATTTAAGAAAATACACGCTATGAATGTATCTGGAATGTTGTGAAGCATTTACATGTGAGGTGTCCTCTTGTTTATGAAAGTCTGAGGGAGACAAAATTTGCAAATCTTGGGGTCTGCCTCTGGGGGAGGAGGCTGACTGAGCCCTCCGAGAGCCCAGTGATGTCCTGTGATCATTTGCGCCAGGCCCAGGACAGGGAAGCTACTGGGAGAGCTGGTAAGGGAGCTGTTCAGGCAGCTGGCTGTGTCTCCAGATGAAGGGCAGCTCTGGGGAAGTGTAAACCAGTACACAGGTCCCAGGGACGACAGGATTGTAAGCTACATACAGCGCATGTGCATAACTGTGTGTGCATAACAACTTCACATTGTACATGCACAGTGATCACAGGATTCTGGCTGAAATCAATGTTCATTGTCCCCTTGCTATTTTGACAATTGTCACATTCCCAGATTTTGAAGTCAGCTTCTAAATGTTTTCATCCCATTCAGTAGAGCAAAAAATTGAATAAGAAGCAAAAGCTTTAAATTTTATAGACTTATAGACACTTCTGACTTGTGTTTCTATTTGTGCATTTGAAATACATTGATAGCTATGCATGTCCATGGCTTTCTGAGGAGATATATTATTTCATCTCAAACTTCCTTATACTTTATTTCTGGCTCACAGTAGATATTTACAAATGTGTGATATAATTTCTAGCCATGTTAAAATATAACTGAGCCCTTTATTGAGGTGAAAAGCTGTCAGCTCAGTGAGGTGGATATTGCTGGTCTTGAGGAAAATCTCACACTACAGAGGGCCCAGTTCTTATTTACTACTCATGAGTTAAGGATTCAATGAAATGTTCTCCAGTGCAATGTGGTAACAGACATTGTGATTTCTTGCTATTGACATCCACAGTGAACATTTTACAGATGACACAAGGTTATTTAGACAGATGGAATCTACCAGTTCCATTAATTTGATACCCTTAAATACATCCTCAGTGAGTGGAAATCCCTATCAATCAACTTGTCTCTGAAAGAGGAAACTATGGCTGTGAATCCCTGAGTGACTCGGGATGGAGAGCAGAGCATGGCGCCCTCCCTGCCCCCAGGGACCCTGAGGAAGGGACTGCACATTCTGACCTTCTATTTGTTTCTGCTTTATGAACAAAGAGTTTCACCTGGGACAGTTGTCCCTTCCTGCCTTCATATTGATCCAGCTTTTTTGCGTTTTTCTACACCTGACTCTGTGGCAGCCATTGTCAGTTAATCTAGTAAATTCTTATATATTTAATGTCTTGAATTAAATGTTTCTATCATAATATCTGACAGAGTATGCTATTGAACTGTCATAGAAAATATAGTACTCTGTAACAAATTTGATTTTTGGAGCACTCAAAAACTATTCCTATTTTGTTTAATTAAACTACCTTCTTTTCTCCAAATTGTTTGCAAGTTTCCTGTCATGTTCATGTAAATTTACCTTTTGTAAATTTATTAACAGGATTACACATTGGACTATAGTCAAATTTGTGTTAATTTCTGCAACTATGAAAATATTGTTGATATTATTTTTTTTGAAACAAGGTCTTGCTTTGTAGTTTAGATTGGTTCTGAGCACATTTGCAGCCCAGGTAAGCCTCAAACTCAGCCATCCTCCTGCCTCTGCCTCCAGAGTGCTGGGATTACAGGCTTGAGCCACCATGACCCGCACTGTGCTATGTGGTACTGATTGCTGGTGGGCTTGAGTCATCACCCCTGGTGTTGTATGTGGTTACCAAGGAACAAAGCAGGGACCTTGCATTTGCTAGGCAGGTGCCAGAACCACTGAGTTAAATCTCTGGCCTGATATTAACTTTTTTCTGAATTAATGAGCCGCAGTGTTTCTTCCAATTTCTTATTCTACTATGGATAGATTTTCATCATCCATTCACGTATTTATGCCACACTGGAGTAAGTGTAGTTTTTGAAAATTATTAGTAACATATAAAGCACCAGTGTTGAATGTTTTCCCATGGATATAAACTTGCTATTTTTTACCATAAGTATGTAAATGCTCAACTGTTCCACTCTAGTCTGAGCCTCATTTTTCCTGACATTGCAATGCTTTGTATCATCTCTGACACTTGACTGAACTTTTTTCTTTTTACACAAGAAGTGTGATTTTTAGTTAATCACGTTTAATTTATTATGTTTAATATTTATACAGATCAGTGAGTTTCATTTTGCATTTTCAAACATGTATACAGCACACTTCAATTATTTCCACCCTCATTAGCTCCTATCTTTCCATCTTCCCTGGGATCCTCATCCTTCTTTCCTAATTCTCCTACTTTCTGCATCTCTTCTTCATTAAGTTGAGTTTTCTTGATGATAAATAACATTTTATGTTTTATACTCTTTTGAGACAAGATCTCGCCTTTACAGCCCATGCAAGCCTCAAACTCAGCAATCCTCCTGCCTCTGCCTCCTAGGTGCTAGGATTATAAGCATGAGCCACCATGCCCAGCACTGTGGTTCTGATTTCTGGTGGATATGAGTCAGCACCACTGGCATTCTGGTATGTGGTTACCAGGGATTGAATTTGGGACACTGAGCTTGCAAGGCAGATGGCGGAACCACTGAGCTAAATCCCTGGCCCGTGAACCTACTTATTATTGTGATTTTACTTGCATGTTTCTGAAACCTAGAGATGAAATACAGTGCTCTGAACTTCATCCTCTTTGTTCTGAATGATCTCTGGAGTTGCTCTGTCTTCTAGAGAATGTTTATAACAGTCCAAATCAAATTTGTTCTGTTTTCTTTATTTTCCAGATCAATTGTACATTTATATACTTAGGTATTTGTAGGCCAACATGGTAGCATGACATTCTACTTCAATAATATGCATTTGTATTTACTGTCTGAAAATAAGTGATTTCTCTTTGTATATGCTCTGGATGTTCATTTCCAACTCGTTCCATGAAACTGAAGTGGAGAAGTCACTCGGGTCATTTTCCTATTTTATGGACTTTGAGTTCTTTCTTTGGAAGAGATTGAATTCTCTGGATGAAATTCAGAAGCTTTCCTTTCTCCTAAAATAATGAATATGAAGGCAGGAAGGGGAGAGCATCCCAGTTGAATCTATTTGTTCATAAAACAGAAACACAGAACAAGCAGGAAGACAACCCATTCACAATACTAAGTATCTGTCATCTCTTGGACGGTACGTTGTACTTGGATACACTGGAAAATCTACAGAGATGCTTATGCTTGAGTTCAAACTTCAATATGTATCGTGACCACCTTGGATTTAAGCAGAGCGATTAAGGTGGTAAAATAGAAGAAGAATGATCATGGATTGGGAAACAAGGTATTTTTCTTCTGATTATGACTGGGCTATAGGATTTTTCTTCCCTCAGCAGCAGTGATGACACGGGGAAAAGTAAGTGAACAATTTGCTCTGAGTCTTTGAGCCCAGCAGAGCTCCTGTGTCAGCTGCTGAGAGCTAATCTACAGGTGCATGTGAGGGGACCCGAGGACCGGGAAGAACTGCACAGAGGATCTGAGGGGCCAAAGGCAGGAGGTGACACAGGGAAGGAAGGAGCAGGTTCTGCTCCCAAGAAGGGGAGAAAAATTCAGAATTAAGGGCTTCGGAAAAAGCATCCTAAGATGCATTTCTCACAGTATTTGAAAAAATTTATTACTATATTTGCTGGTGGTTTGGAACAGGAATTCTCCCAAACAGAAAGAAAAAGGAAAAAAAAAACTATCACAAATACTATAGCTACGAAACATAAAATATGTAAATTGACAAGAACAGAGAAAACAATTTTAACATCTTATGCATTTTTATTTACAATGATAACCTGCAGAAGCCAAATAATACAAATAAAAGATACAAAATGAAGAAAAAATATTAACCCACAGAAACTGCCCTAGAGTGACATGGGGGACACAATATATGAAGGTAGCTGAAAATGAGGTAAAAATAAAATACACACAGACACACACAAATTCAAGATCAAAATAGAACCTGTTGAGTGAAGACATCTGCCTTTTCTGCATTCCTCTTCCCAGGAGACATTCACAGGTAAATCCCGCCAAATCCCCTTTCAGCTAAGCTGATGCCATGTGTAGCTCCTAGTCTGCCACAGCCTGTGACTGTCACCAAACACCTCAGGTTGTCAAGGTTACCAACAGGGCTGAGGTTCAGGAGCCAGAGGAAGCCCATTGACTTTTGTCATTGTCTATGTGAGTGAAAAGTAGCCAAAGCCCAGGCCCAGACCTGGTTTCACTGAGGGTCACCCTGTACCCGGCTTATAGAATTCCCACTCCTGGCAACATCCTTGGAGCTGTGTACCTGCTCTGGGCAATGGCTTCCCCTTTCCCAGCCCATGTTCATTCCCCTCCATCTTCCATCAACTGAGAGCGCTCAAGCTAAGCAAGCTCCTTGTAGAGGTCCCCTCCCTCTCTGGGGTCTCACAATCTGGATGCTCAGTGTCACCACAGCAGCGCTATGGAGATAGCTTAGCTATAGGGGGACATTTTCCATTGCTCTGGATAAAATTATCAAGGTATCATAAAATCTAGAATTTAAAAGTCCCATCAGCAGAATAGTGAGTCATTTCTCAGCTTATAATGTGGCTACACAGAATTAGAATAAAAAGAGGAGTTTTTCTTGGACAGGCTCCAGTGGCACAGAGTACGGAAGAGCTAACAGGGATCACAGCACCAGGGGGAGGAGCCAGAGGCCAACATGAACTCAACGTCCAAGCAGGTTTGTTAGTGTATGTGAGACCTGCCTCACCTGCCAGGGGAAACACAGCAAGTTCTCTCTTACAGACTCAGGTGTGTTAGGGGTTTGGATGAGGTGGGAGTGGTTTCTAACAGGAGATGTAGCAGGAGACTTTGTGGTTCCCTTTCTGTTTGGTTGCAGGTACAACTTTCCCATGGGAAATTATAGGTTAAATAGAGACTTGTATCTCCAGTTCAGTCACTTATCACTATTGAATCCATTTCATAGTACTTTTCTCTCATGGTGGCAAAGCTTTAGATCAGAATTTAGCTGTACAAATTAATGCAGTCATTAACATTAAATCATTTGTGACTTTGCCATACAATGCAAATCCTGTGAGATCATCATCATAACATCTGTGCCTATTTCCAGTTACTCACTGTTGAGCCCTTATGCCATCCCATTGTCCCTGGAAGATAGAGCTCTACTTCCCATGTGCATGTGGTTATGGATGATGTAGATACTGTAAGTCGTCAGTGTTACACAGTAAGGATTTGATATCTGTTAGCATATTTTACAATGTACATTACCATCAGTTTCATAGATGAAGAATATCCCATATGTGGATACACCAGTAATTCCTGACTGGTCTTAATGCACTGACAAGCTTTTCATAATTTTCTAGATCATGTTTACTATTCAAAGTTTTTACAAAAATGTCAAATTGCATGATTTTTGTGGGAAAGTATAGGTAGAGAAATGCTTGTTTTCACTTTGAGGAAGAGAGAGAGAGCAAGCATGAAAATCAATAGCAAACAAAATGTGATGTTGCTCTACAAATTTAAAAAAATACTTATAATGACTTTTTTCTAATGATCGTATTTTATATTGAAATGTACTGATTGGCAATGAACAATTTTATTTTAATTCATGAGACTATTGGTACCTGAAACAGCAAGATAAATTTGTTAAAAAGATTTGCTCAAGATTACATTACAAAATATTAAATACTATAAATGTTATATGAAATGTTATACAGAAGTATTAACTTGCACAAACAAGACATAATTAATTTTATATGAAATATTTAAATTAAGAGAGGGAAAGGACTTTTGGGAATGAACAGAAAGGAGAAGGCAGGTAAAGTCTCCCCAGAGCCTCAGGGCACCTGCTCCTGTTGGACCCCTGGAAGGTGCATGGAGATCCAACTGCGAGCTCTCCTGGGTCTTCAGCACCCTTTGGAGTGATGAGCTTCCAATGGTTGTGCTGAGTGTGGGCTGGTGGCCCTGATCCTGGGAGAAGTGAGACCTGAGCCTGAGCTGAAACTGACTGCTTCGCATAAAGGATTCAAAATTCCCGTGAGACATTTAGCAAGTTCTCAGACTCCTTAGGATTTAGTCCCAATGACCACACCAGAATCATTTTTAGAGATTGCTAAATTGACTTCTGAACATTTGAGAATGTGTTCTCCTGTTTAAACAACATGTCTAACCAGATACATGAGAGGCAAGGACAGAAATATGACATCCAACTATGTGGTAGTATTATGTTGAATAGGAGTCTCAGATCCAAACAGGAAAGAACTTTCACCTCTAAATCTACTGTTGATTCTCTCTGCATCCCCAGCGCCCTCTGCCGGTTCTAATCTTTGAGACAGGGAGGTTTTTGACTAGGCTCACACTGAAGTCTCCTCACTGTGTCTCTACTACAGTAATACATGGCTGTGTCCTCGCTTCTCAGGTTGTTCATTTGCAGATACAGCATGCTCTTCGCGTTTTCTCTGGAGATGGTGAATCGGCCTTTCACAGTGTCTCGGTAGTTTGTGCTACCACCATCCTTGTTAATATTCCCAACCCACTCTGGCCTCTTTCCTGGAGCCTGGCGGATCCAGTTCATCCAGTAATCACTGAAGGTGAATCCAGAGGCCACACAAGAAAGTTTCAGGGACCCTCCAGGCTGCACCAAGCCTCCCCCAGACTCCACCAGCTGCACCTCAGCCTGGACACCTGCAAATACAGAGACATCTAGTCAATAAAGTGTCACAAATATCTACTTTTTATCCCATTTATTTCCATTCAAATCATCAGTATCGTTTATTCTCTATAAATTACCTCTTAAAACAGCAACAAGGAAAATCCAACTCAGCCCAAGCTCCATGATGAACCCCCTGTGCTCAGTCCTGATCACTGAGTGGGAACAGATGGTGTCCAGGGCTGGGCTCCTCTGCAGAGCTGCAGGGTCAGGGCTGGGCTGCTTTTCATCAGCACAGGGCACCCTATTTGCATGGCTTCTTGCTATATATAGACAGTTCTGTTGTGGAAGCCTCAGGTGGAGATGTGACCAGAGCACAGTAGAGTGTTGCAGGAGAAATTGTAAAACTTTCCTAATAAGGAGCATATGATTTGATACTATGCACATGAACTGCAATGAACTCTTAACCTCATTATTGTTCTCACAGTTGTGTGTGTGTGTGTGTGTGTGTGTGTTGTGTGTGTGTGCGTGTTAAATGAGTTTGGTCATTTGCTAAGTTTTGCAGATGTGCATATAGCATAAGAAGCACAATGGACCTACGAGTTAGTTGCTCACAAGATTTTAGAACATCTCCTATATTTTGGCCCATATTATTCTCACAGTACTTACCTGCTCCATGCACAATCACAAGAGACTTAGCGTGCTTAGTGTTAGCAAGTCTGCTAACATTTAGGTCTCGGCCTCCGAAGAGAGAACCTGACATGACTTTTCTGCATTCTACTGATTCCTTAAATAAATAGACAATGAGGTTCTTTAAGCCTGTGTTCAACTCGGATGTCCTCTGATTTATTATCAATTTCTGAAAAAATATTTCCATTCTAAATTATTCATTTCACAGATACTAATTTTAATGGAGACTAATGAGAAACATTTTAACACAAACACACAATTTATTAACTATGGACATAATCATTACGCAGTCATTTAAAGCAATGGAGCACTGACTGTGAGTTCTCCCACAGTATTCTGGGAGGAAGATAAAGCTGTTTCAGGAAGGACAGGAGCCTTTGCATCTGGAGGCCCTGACCTGAGCTCTCGCAGGCAGGATGGTCAGCAGGAGGATCACAGAGCAAAGCCTGACCCAGCCCCTGTTGGGCTTCACAATCCAGGAAGAGCAGAGCTGGAGGAGGTTTGCATCCTCACCCAGGTTCTGATCCTGTTGTGGGGACTCAGAGCTCAAAACACAGGAGAGTGAGGCTGCACTGAGCGGCCCCTCGGGTCTCAGGTGCGACAGCACATGGGGGAAGCTTGTCTGCTCAGGACCAGGGCCTCAAACACAAGCCTTGGCTGAGCCTGGTGGTTGGTGAGAAGTGCCCACTGCAGAAAACAGTCCTCCCTGTGATCCTGTATTGGAAGATGAGGAGAGACCAAGATCAATAGGGTCTGTCCTGCCAGAGCACCATGTGCCTGGGGAAAGTGGGAGACTATTCCTGCCTCAGGAGTCCTGTCCTGCATGAGAGGTGAGAGGGACAGTGGTGAGCAGGAGAGAGGGACAATGGAGGAGTCATTGTCAGTTACTGTGTAAAAAGGTAACTGTGTCCGTATGTGTGTGTGTTTATGTGAGTGTGTGTGTGTGTCTGTGTGAGTGTGCGTCTCTCCAGGCACAGTTAATAGATAACTCGCCTTGTCCTTGGGACCAGTCAGCACTGAGCATGCAGAGGCTCCAGCTGTGAGTTCCTTCAGCTCTTCCTGTGATGTACTCCGGGCTCTGGGCAACTGGGGTGGACTCAGGGCACAGCTGGTTGATCCTACCCTCACTCTGCTACTGCACTGCAAAGGGGCCATCTGTGCAGGTCCTAGAGACTTCCTCCAGCACAGGAGGTGCTCGGATTGTGCGCAGAGTGGACATCTGTATGACAGTGTACACATATGTTGCACCCAGATCTATTTGTCCTTAGCTCCATGATTGTGTGGAATTTGGTCATTTTTCCCATCTTTATAAACTGTGGTAATTTCCTGCCTTGTGGTGTAGTCATGCATGTCTATGTAGGGTTTGAAGCCTTGTTATGTAGCTATACTTCTGTGTTACTGAGAGTTTTCCTCGCCAAAGTACATTCCATGAATTAGATCAGTGAGATCAGGCTGTGAAACATGCTCAGTTCTCTCAGTCAGAGAGGAGATGGTGAGGGCAGAGGAAGGCAAAGCAGGACATGTGTGGTTGTGACCAGTGACCCATGGTGTTTCCACCACTGACTCAGAGATGCTCAGCTGTGATGGATGTGACTCCTTTTGGTTCCATTTATGTGTGAAAACATCAGAAAGTGGGATGTTGGCCTAAATGTGAGCAATTTACAAGTGCAATATATGTCACAAAAAATCATTTTGGAATCAGGAATTTTTGTTTTTCTTTTTGAGACAGGGTCTCGCGTTGTAGTTCAGGCTGGCCCTGAGCTCACTATGGTGCCCAGATAAGCCGCCACGAACTCAGCAAGCCTCCTGTCCCTGCCTCCTGAGTGTTGGGATTACAGGCGTGAGCCACCACGTCTGGCAGTGGAATCAGGAATTTTTATCTGCAAAATTATTTTTTTTCAGCAAATTACAATTAATTATATAATGTGTTTTCACAGTTAAACGAAGTGCTGTCATCTAAATATGAGAGGTGACACATGAGCAGAAACTTTTCTTCCATACAGTCTCATGTCTCCAAACCTTTCAGTCTCCGGAACAGAGGGACTAGCTCCACCATCCTGAATCAGCAGAGAATTGAACTTACGGGTCCACAAGGAGAAAAATGCTCTAAGGACACCTCATTTTTCTTCACTACATCTGGTCTGTGTGTCAGACACCTGCAATCCCACCGGTCACGGAGGCTGAGTGAGAAGGATCAAAAGGTGAAACTCACCCTGGGCAGTTTATAGCTTAGGAAGAGCAGGTCTGGATTTTAATAAATTTCCTATTGCTGAGCAATAATATCCTTCACCAGGTACTTAAAGGAAGACAGCTTTATAACTTCCGTTTCTTTTAGAGGATTTGGTACACAGTTATCTGAGTCCAAGGCATGCTGTGCATTGTGTACAGCCTGCTACAAAAACGTGACTCATGTCACTGCCATCAGGAAACAGAGACTGAAGGCAGCAAGATACACACTTCCAGGTCACACCACATGTGACACAGGTCTTTATCTTCTACCCAGCCCCTCCCCCAACAGTGATCTCTCCCAGGGACTCATCAGTGGATTAACCCACAAGTACATACAGCGCCCCATGATCCAGTCCCCTTCCAAAAGCACAAGCTCTGAACACATGGGCCTCTGGAGGGATATTCTAGATCTAAGCCACTGCACCCATCTGCATTTTTCTTACAACACTTACAATATAAGGAGGATGCGGAAAGAGGAAAAATGAGAATCGAGATATGTCATATACAGGTACAAATATGTAATGGTGAATGTGATCATATTATATATGTAAATTGTATCAGTAAATATAGTTTTAAAATGCTCACGAGTTAGCCCAGGCTTACTGTCTATCTGAAGATTTATAGCCGAATGTATTTTAGCAAATTTACTAATAAGATGAGTTTGATTGACCGTTGCAACTTTTGTAATAATTGTGACAATGATCAGTGTCATATGTTGAGCAGACTGGACAACACTGCACAGTTACTCAGACACTGTCCAGGGGACACTGAAGTGCTGTGTGATGTCTCTTTTCTCTCAGTCAGAAAGGCAGGTCACCTGCTTCAGTCCCACTGAGTGGGGCTGACTCCATCAGAACAGAGGAGATGGAGAACTTACACGGTGCAGAGCACTTGCATTTCCTCTCAGGATTTCCAGTCTGACTTATCTGACTGTTTTCTCTATGCACCTTCCAGCACTGTGAGCTCTACAGTCACCAGAGTGAAGAGTTCACAGCACACTGGGCATCCCATGAACAGCTTTCCCCAAATCACAGTGAGGAAGGGGACGTTGTGCATACATAATACAATACAAAAAATGTCACATCCAGTTCTTATTTGGAAAACAGTATTTCCCACTTAGTGTAAGGCATACAATTTCTTTCAAAATGATTCTATGCACAGAGGACATGGGGAAGGTCCTGCACTGAACAGTGTTGCCAGGTTTCTGCAAGAGCCACGGACTGAGCCACTAAGGGCCGAGTCAAGGGAGTGAGCTCCAGGACTCAGAGAAAGTCATCCTTCATTTTTTAGCACGCAGGAAATTAGGAGAAGACCTTCAAATAAACTTTGGGATAATAGATTTCGAGCAAAGGAGAAGATCATTCAGTAATGATTATCTTCCTTGGTACAAAGGGAACCATGCTAAGGACTTTGCATGTTAGAGAATATCAGCCTAACCTTCGTATCTCACTGGACCAAACTTGAATCCTCAAATAAGTCTAATCATGAAGTCACAGTGAAGTCTGTTCCTGAATCTAATTTGGATCAAACCTGGTGACAAAGTCCACTGAGTTCCCTCAGGACCTGACCCTGTGAATAGTAGGAGATGTTGCTGCCTCCCTAAGTGATACATAGATTTTGACCTTGGGAGAATGTGTTTTCTTACAGTATAAACATCCCTGTTCCATGATCCTAACAGAAAAATGCATTTAGAAATCTCATATTTGAAGCTGTTAAAAGGAGCAGAAGCCTCAGATCCTTCTGACAGGAAACCAACCCCCTTTCCTTCTGACCCTGCTCCTGGGCTAATTCTGAGATCGGCTTGTCCCATCTGCCCCCTGCTGGTTTTGAGCATCACATCAAGGAGGTCTGTGTCTGGGTTTGTACTGAGGTCTCCTCCCTGTGCCTGCTGCACAATAATACACAGCTGCGTCCTCAGTGCTCAGGCTGCTCATGTGCAGAGAGGCGGCGCTTTTGGAATCATCCCTGGAGATGGTGAGTCTTCCTTTCACAGATTCAGGGTAGTAAGTTGCATAGTTATCAGGTTTGTGGTGAATGAGATCAACTGATTCCAGCCATTTCCCTGGGGCCTAGTGGTACCAATACATCCAGTAATAACTGAAGGTGAATCCAGAGGCTGCATAGGATAGTGTCAGGGACCCTCCAGGCTGCACCAAGCCTCCCCCAGACTCCACCAGCTGCACCTCAGCCTGGACACCTGCAAACACAGAGACCTCCTGCTCAGGACACTATCACACATGTCCACTATTTATCCAACTCAAATCTGTTCACACACTCAATGCCTCTAGTTTACTAAAAAATCACCTTTTAAAACAGCAACAAGGAGAACCCAGCTTACCCCCAACTCCATGATGAACCGTCAGTGCTCAGTCCTGAGCAGTGAGTGGGAACAGCTGATGTGCAGGGCTGGGCTCCTCTATAGAGATGCAGGGTCGGGGCTGGGTTGCTTTTCATCAGCACAGGGAGCCCTATTTGCATGGCCTACTGCTATATAGTCAGTTCCAGGGCTGTGTGTCAGAGATGGCAGCACCCACCCCAGACGTGAGTGTGCTGAGAAATTTGGGTAAATGTGATTACATTCAACAGAATATGGTATCTCATGTGTTGCTGTTCATTTATCTTTTGTCTACTGTTATTTTTCATGTGCATGTATCATGGATTTTAAATTTTCTGTTTTGGAAATGTAGACTGTGAAAGAGTCAGAAACAGTTTCATTTTCTCACAGGCTAGCTGAGGTGCTGTAAATGTTTTCCCACTTCGTGACACAGAAAAGAGTAAACACTCGTGAATTTGAGTACCTGAGTGCGAGCACGTGAGTTCTGTGAATATAAATAGATGCCCTGACACTCTGGAATCAAGAAGACTTTGGAAAGGAGCTGACACTCACCCTGCACCAACTGCCTGACACACCAGGATAGAGGAGCATGGAGCCATGAAGCTCCTCCCAAGAAAAGGAGAGGATGAGCGGGAAACTACAACGGACCGGTTTACAACACAATTATAGCCACAAAAATACAACAAAATAACGTGATGAACAGTGGTGTCATGCATCACAAACCAGTGTTTTGTGCAGATGCCAGTGCTCTAAAAGGCCATGTGTGAGTTTCCTAGTTAACTGATTCCTTTGGCTCTACATCCCCCCTAACACCTGCTTGCTTTCCTAACCATAAATACTTGCATGATGTGGAATTCCTCCTCCATGCAGTTCTTCATATATCAAACGATTTTTTTTATTGGTACAACTTTGAAGTCACATTCCTCATGGGGACTTGGTGTTTCTTCATAACACATTCTAATTCTATTTCTTTTTCAATTTTTGAAACAAGGTGTCACTTTTTAGTTCAGGCTGGCCATGAGCTCACTATGTAGCCCAGGGAAGCCTTGAGCTCACAGCAATCATCTTGCCTGCCTCCCAAGGGCTGGCATTATAGTTGTGAACCACCACACCCAGCAACACAATTTAATTTCCTGTCTCTCTCCATCTGTCTCCTTTCAGCTCTTGAATTTTTTTCCTTTTTGTCAAAAGCTTTATCTCCTCCTATCTTATTATCTATCCTTCATTTTGCACTTCAATTTCACTTTATTTTGGATTTTTCATCTCAGAGAACTGATGTGACATCTAAGTTTGTGTTTAGATATATTTCACTTAACACTGTAGTATCAAGTTGCAACCACTTTTAAAAATGCCTCAAGATCACTCATCATTGTGGACACAGCCTACTTTCACAACTTAGATATTACATATTTAATTTCTATGCTGTAGGTGCAATATCCGTTGAGCTAAAACCCTGGCCTAGAACAATTGATGTTTTAACATGATTTCAGAATTTCTTACTACAGTCACATAGCTTCATTGTTTCTGGGTTTGTCCTCCAGGCCTCCATCATCTCCCCACAGTGTTCCCTCCCACGTAGGCTTCAAGGACCTTCCATGTCAGGAGAGTAGCCAAAATCTCTGCCTCTCCACCTTCCTGTCTCTTCAGATTTTTGAGTGCACATTTCAGGGTGAAAATTTAGTTCTATAAAAAGCGAAAGAATTTAGGGACATTTCAGGGGTGATGTCAGTCATAGGTGTTCTGGAGAGCAAAGTGAGGTTGTGGAAGTGCCACCAGCTTCCAGGAAGTGTAGGAGAACTGGTCCCAGGTCACTTGTGATGGATATTGTTCTGTTCTGAGGACATGACCTTAGTTCTGGTTTCACAGCCTGTGCATGTGGAGAGATCAGGTGTGTAAATAATGTCTTTGTGCTTAGTATGCACTTGTTGCAAAGCAGATTATAAGAAGTAAACATGGACTATAAATCACTGAAAAGATTAAAATAACTACTTTAAAACTCAAGTTGCCTTGAATATATATTTCCTACAAGTATACTTATACACACATCTAAATCTATGCTTGTATGGAAGTCAGGGAGAATGATGAATACAGAGAGCAAAGGTCAAGGAGACAGAAAGAATGTGAAAACCAAAGCCACTGAAAGGGCTGGATCCTGAGCATCGTGACCGTAGTGGTGCTGCCTGGGATTTCTCAGCACCCATTGAGGGGACTCCGTGGCTTCTGTTTTACCTAAGGATATCCTGTGCATCATGCTCACCCCAGAACTTAAGTTTGTTTCTGGGCTCACTCTACCTTCTAACTATGGATTCCAATTTCCCTGCAGAATTTATCTGATTGCCTTGAGCTTCCTCATAATCTGATCTTCATGGCTAGAGTTGACTAATTTTTTCCATCATACATAAAAAATTAGTTTGTGAACATGAAAATGTACTCTATTAAAGTACAGTTTTGAGACTCACAGACCAAAAGTAAGGAAAGACTCATGATGCAGTCTTTAGGAAATTCTATTATACATGGAAGAAGACACTGACCCTGAGAGAAAACTCAACGTTAACCTTCCTCCACAGCTATCTTTGTCCTCATGTTACACACTGTGCTATGTGTATCTTGGTTGCCCTCTGCTATTTTTAGGTGCCTTTCAGGGAGGTTTTTGTCTGGGATCACATTAATGTCCACTCACTGTGTGACCTACACTGTGATATACTACCATCTCCTCAGGTCTCAGGCTGTTCATTCGAAAATACTGCATGTTGTTGGTGTTGTCTCTGAAGATGACGAGTCCACGAGTCTGTGTAGTATATGTAACCAGTATCACAGTTGATGGGTGTGATACACTCCAGTCCCCACCCTGAAGTCTGGTGGACCTGCTCATCCAGTAGTCACTGGACACATAGGCTGCACAGCAGATTCTCAGAAATGTTCCTGGCTGCACCAAGTCACCACCAGTCTCTACCAGCAACACCTCACATGGACAGCTGCAAACACAGAAGCATTTTGCTTAAAAAACTGTCAAATATTTCCACTGTTTATCCCAGTCACATCCATTTGTACAATCAGTTTTGCTTGATCTGTATAACTAACTTTTTAAAATATCAAAAGGTTAAATGAGCTCAGCACCAGCTCCATGTTGAGCCTTCTGTGTTCAGTCCTGATCACTGAGTGGGAACAGCTGATGTCCAGAGCTGAGCTCCTCTGCAGAGCTGCAGGGTCAGGGCTGAGCTGATTTTCATCAGCACAGGGAGCCCTACATGCCTGACCTCATACAGTAATCTAGTTCTAGCACATCAGTGTCTCAGAGACTATACTGTCCACTGCACATGTGAATGTGCTGGAGATACTTCAAGACATGGGCAGCATTTAGGACAAGAAAACACCTTTCTGTTTGGTTACAATGGACACAGGACACTAAGCTTATCTAAGTTTTCAATTTTCCAATAAGTCATGGATTTAGTAAAATTCCTATATTAAAGTAATGGTCATGAAGAGGTAGAGGCATAGAATCTTTACTTGATATCTCAAGAGGATATATCTTATTAAAAATGATGACTCTGTTCCCAGCACAGAGGACTGAGGCCTGCCAACCGGCCCTGCTCCACCCCAGAGCCTCAGAGAGAACTCAGGTACGGACCGGGGGAGCCATCCACACTGTGGAGGATTGAGGCATGCCAGGCAGCCCACACCCCACGCCAGGGCTGCGTTGTGAGTACCTGGGCCCCAGAGGGGCCAGAACCATTCCCTGCATCCCTCCACAGTGAAGCCTCTCCAAGAGACCAGGCAAGATTAAAAATAAAAAAGGATCTAGCTTCCATTTTGCCATCTACTCCTAGATTCCTCTATTCACCTCTTGTCCCCACACCCTCTCGTATCTTCCTGTCAGAAGCAATAACCCAGAAGTAAAAGACTCTTAGGTTGCTCTATTTCTTATCCTGTACTGTTATAAGAAGGTGGGCAAAGTCTCCAATGGTCTTACAGCATACAATTTGTATGGTTTTATATACATTGTTTTATCCTCTATTACCTGCTGGCATATATGAGGTTCTAGAGTATAGGTTATCTTCATAAATCTGCTAACACTATTTCACTCTCCTCCTGTCCCCCTACTTCCCTGATTCCCCAGTGACCTTTTATCCACAAAGGATTCTTGGGGCACATTTATGATCTATATGTTGTACACACATTGCTGATCAATTCTAAATTTTGACATAGGGACATAGAGGTGACTCACGAGCTCAAAGACTTCAGAATAGAATTAAATAAAACTTTTCATTTTATTTACTGTGTTTAATGCTGATATTGGCACTGACTGTATTATGGTAACAAAGATGATGCGATTGTTCTGCTCAAATACCTCCCATGATGTGTTAGAACTGAGAACTCTCAAGGGTCATTACAGATTCAAGGAGGACCCCCCAGGAAAGTGCTGCATCCAAAGGGCCCCAGGTAATAGAAAGAAAGAGACCTGCAACAAACATCACCCTGGCATCAGGCAAAGAATCAAACAAATACCATTAGTAACAAAAAAAGAGTAGAAATGAGAAAATATACAAAAAAACAGACACAAAGATCACCACCACAGGGAAATTCAGAGACAAGGGAAATGGGGCAAACACCAGGACTCTTTGAGATGGTAACTAAAGCAGATCTAGTAAAATGGAAATCAGAACTCATTTCTGAGATCAAAACAGAGATACTGTCCAGAGTGAGACATCATTAAAGAAGAGATAGCGAGATGATAGAATGCAAGATAGCAGAAGCAGTGGAACCTTTTAAACAGCTTCAAGAAGAGCTCCAAGGAATGATGAAGGAGAATGAAAGCTTGTGAAGTAGGATGAATGAAGCAGAGAACCAAATCTCAGACCTAGAGGACAGCATAGCAGCCAACAAGCAAGAAAGACATAGCCTATGGAAAAGAACAAGGGACCATGAGAAATCAATCCAACAGCTTCTAGATGACTCAAAGAAAAAATAATATAAGACTGATCGGAGTCACCGAGGAAGCAGGAGACAGTGTAAAGACATAAAAAAAAGCTATTGTCAGAGACAACAACAGAAAACTTCACATAAAAGTAATGGACATGCAGATAAATGAGGCCTATAGGACTCCAAGAGACTGTGACATAAAAATATCTACACCTACACATATAATTATCAAGATTCCAGATGTACAACAAAAGAATAAAATAATGAAAGCAGTGAGAGAAAGGAAGAAAATCACCTACAAAGAGAAGCCCATTAGGATCACAGCAGTCTTTTCAACACAAACACTAAATGCAAGAAGAGCTTAGAGAGAAGTATTTCAAGCATTGCAGGAAAACAACCTCTAACCTAGACTGTTGTATCCTGCAAAACTATCTCTCAGAATAGATGGGGAAATAAGATACTTCCATGATAAAGAACACCTGAAAAAACTTCACAAATATGAAACCTGCACTCCAAAATATTCTAAAGAACATCTTGGGAAAAAACACAGAAAATTTCATACCCTTGAGACCCAGAAGAGTGAATTCATTGGGGCAAACTAGAAACTAAATAGAAAAGGGGAAAAGCAAGGAAGAAAAGAACCAAGACCAGGGAAACGTGGCAGCTCTGAATATGTCTATATCAGTCATAACCTTTAATGTCAATGGACTCAATGGGCCAATTAAAAGAAACAGACTAACAAATTGTATCAAGAAGCAAGATCCTACAATCAGCTGCATACAGGAAACACATCTAATTCAGAAGGAAACCCATAGACTGAAAATAAAAGGTTGGAAAACAATCCTTCATGCCACAGGAAACAGCAAAAAAGCAGGAGTGGCTATCTTGTTTGCAGATAAAATAGATTTCAAACCCAAACTGATTAAAAGGATAAAGATGGTCACTGTATTATCATACAGGGAACAATCCAGGAGAAATAAAAAACAATCTTAAATACCTATGCACCAAACTCTGATGCACCCAGCTATATAAAACAAACATTACTGGACATGAAAAGCCAGTTAACCATGAATACAATAGTAATAGGAGACTTTAATACTCCACTGTCACAAACTGACAGATCAACTGGACAAAGAATCAATAAGGAAATATTTGAACTAAATCAAACTTTTGAGCAAATGGACTTAATAGATGCCTACAGAATTTTTCTCACTACAAAGCGAGAATATACCTTCTCAGCTGCTCATGGATCAGTCTCCAAAACAGATCACATTCTAGTCCATAGAACAGGCTTAAGTAAATGCAAAGGAATCAAAGTTACCCCAACATAATACCAGACCATAGTGTTTTGAAACTGGAGCTGAACAGCAAAAAAAAAAAAAAAAAAAAAAAAAAAAAAAAAAAAAAAAAAAAAAAAAAAAAAAAAAAACAAAAAAAAAAAAAAAACAAAAAATAAAAAAAAAAAA
>PVIC010032759.1:0-20499 GCA_004025085.1 Thryonomys swinderianus | reverse complement strand
GTTTGTGATAAACTCTGGGCAGAGGATCTATAGACAGGCACCTCCTGAAGGGGCTGAGGGGCGCAAGGGGTGCAGTGCTTGCTTGGAAAGCTGCTGCCACTCATTAGGGTTGGAGCTGCGGGTACAGCAGGGACTGGTGGCAGGGGTGCTGTTGTCCCAAGGTCTAAGTGGCAGTTGGGGTGCACCCAGCTGTGTCTTAGTCCCCAACGTGAGGGTTAGGTGCTGGGGAGGGGAGACTAGGGTGTGCTCACTGTCCTTGGGGAACAGGACCCTGTCAGCTGTGAAGTGCTGGTTGCAGTTTGCAGTGCCAGCTGGGCAGGGCTGAGGTGTGGTGGCATTTTCAGAGGGGATGCTATGCTGTACATCAGCTCATCCTGGGGGCCTCTGGACCTGCTCAGACCCTTTCCAGTTACATGGCAAAATTCTATCCCAATGTCCAGAGCCTACTATGCCCCCAGGGTGTCACATAGGATCATTGAGGCTGCCAGGGACTTTCAAGGGACAGAAGGTGCCAGTCCTTTGTTACACCCAGATACCTCCTAAGGCCATGACTCTCTGGGGCAAAGGCTAGGCAGAGACCAAGGTCAGGAGAGGGGTCCAGGCCACCAAGTCCTCCCTCGCCCTGAGATCAGGATAAGAGCCGTTAACCAGGTAGGTGAGAGGAACAGGAGAGCGTCCAGCTTGGATTCGTGGGTCACTACGCTGGGCTGGTCGGCCTAGTCAGGGTGAGTGTGGAAGGAGCAACCCAGCAGTAGCTGCCTGGGGCCCGGCAGTGGTTGCTGTGCGCAGAGGTGGGGGTACTCCCTTTCCTCGTAGGCCACAGGTGGTAGGCAGGGCCTCAGGACTGTCCTTCCTGCTGGTAGCCAGGAAGTGACCTGTGACTCCTGATCTAGAAACCTGCCTGATCTCAGGTTACTTTTGTACCTTGAGTGTCAACAAGTCTGGGGGCCTCTGGAACCAGTGAGGGCCTCCACACCACTGCACATTCCTTTTTTTTTTTTTGAGCCAGGGTCTCACTTTGTAGTTCAGGCTGGCCCTGAGCTCATAATGTAGCCCAGGCAAACCTCAAACACAGCAGTCCTCCTACTTCTGCCTCCTGAGTGCTGGGATTACAGGCATGAGTGACCACGCCCAGCACTGTGGTAAGTAAGTAGTACCAGGGACCAAACTCCACACCTTGGGCTTGCCAGGCACACACCTGAACCACTGAGCTAAATCCCTATCCCATGCATTCCTTTTTTTTTTTGAGGCAGGGTCTTCTTTTTTCATGTATTGGAAAAAACTCAGGACCTTGCACTTGCCAGACAGGCATGGTACTGCTGAGCTAAATCTGTGGCCAGATAGTCTTGATACATACTCCAGGCTGGCCTTGAACTCATGGCCTACCTCAGCTTCCCCAATTGTGGGATGACAGGTGTGCACCAGCATGCCTGGCTTGACCCCCTTTCATCAGTCACTGGAGTCCAGAGCCTGGGTGACCTGGCTGGTGGCCCGAGAAGCCCCACTCGTAGGCTTGGGGCCTGGCCTTGCTCCTGAGCAGGACATGTGGCTGCCGCCTCCTGGACCAGTCTCCAGGTGTTAGGGCCACAGTACTGCACAGGAACCCCAGACCGGAAAGATGGACCACACACGTGGAGCTTCTCCTTCCTCCTGGCACGAAGCCCTCTGGGGCAGCTGGCAGCCCAGGTTGCGGGGGAACCTTGAGGGTGAGTCCCAGATGAGAAGACTTCCTCCCGCAGGTCTGCTGCCAGTGAGTGACAGCTGAGGACCAGGAGCCAGCACCAACTCAAGGCAGATGTCTCTGGTGCAGGGACTGCCCTGGCCCTAGGGCATAGGTGACAAGGGGGGCTCAGAAGACAGCACTTCCACCCTGGGCCTAGCAGCACACCAAAGGCTCCAGAAGAAACACAGGAGCCGGTTTCTGCGGCTCATGACACTGCCAAGCTCCTCCCCACACTGGGCAAATCCATCCCCACTATGTAGAAGGGCAGCAAGGCTGTGGGCAGTTTGGGTTCAAAAGGAAACTAGGGCACTGCTCACACTGGTCAGTTATGCCAAGGCCCAGCCTCACTCATGTCATCCATTTATTGAAAGAAATCAGCCTCCTGGGGCACCACCCAGGTGCCCTTCTGAGGGTCACCAACTCTGCCCACTAGGGGGCTGCAGGATCATGGCAACAGTGTCCCAAAGGGCTGGCCAGCTGGCTCAGGACGGTGTTCCTCACTGCAGGGCTGGGGTCCGACTGTTTCCAGCGTTCTCCAGCTTGTAGAAATGCAACAGCTGCAGGCCTGATGGCGCTGGCTAATGGGCAAGCCCACTGGCGCTGTCCTGCCTCACAGTCAGGGAACAGCGACTCTGAATCCTGTGTGGAGGGGCCTCCTGCCCTGCAGGCCTGAGGTGGCCACACTCCATGCCCAGGTCCATGGGGCGGTGACCTCCGCCACACCCTGAGGCTGGGAAGGGGCACCTAGGAAGGGCGAGGTCCAGCTGACCCCTCCCCGCTGTGGCTATCCAGCCTGGCCCCAGTGCAGCAGGGGCGGGTGCAGCGGGCAGAGCAGAGGATGGCGGTGCTGAGGTCTCTGGGCAGGGCACCTAGAAAAGAGCAGAGCAACACCATTAGTACTTCTGCAGGGGCTGGGGCATTGGGGAGACAGGTCTGGGCAAGGGTCTGCCACCACCCAGAGCCCAGTCTTGTCCTCAGGCAGGGTGCCCATGCCATCCACTCTGGGACCTGCTCTAGACGCGCTCCAGCTCTGGGTCTGGCTCAGGCTCCTCCTCCTCATCCTCTTCATCCTCCTCCTCCTCCTCATCCCCACAGGCTTTGTCCAGGGGCGCCTCGTCCCGTGCCAACTCCTCCACGTGGGCCAGCATGTCAGCCATCAGTGCTTCTTCCAGACGCTTCCTAACCTGTTGCACCAACTCCTCTTGCTTCCTGGGGACACAGGGGGCATCCTGGGGCACTGGCCCTGCCTGCACACACCTGGACCCAGCCCTCCCAAGCCAGCAGGGCTTAGCCCGCACCCCTTGCACAGGTCCAGCCCCTCCTCTGTGCCTGCTGAGAGCCCATCTCTTGGGGCCAGGTGGCAACCCCCCCCCCCCCCCCCGCAGGCGCGGAGGAGGCACCAGGGCCAACCCAGCCAGGAGAGGTCCTGCTTTCTGCTCAGCATGAGGCATGACCACCTGCTTCAAACATTGCCAGCAGACACACATGTGTCACGGGAGCTGGGAAGAGGCACAGGGAGAGGAAAGCCGCGGTGGGTGCGGGCTACCTGATGTCCTCATCAGTCACCATGAAGGCTTTGCACAAGGGTTGCGTGGTGTTCAGCCAAACGCCGGGGTTTTTCTCTACAGCGGCAGAGAGCTGGCCTGTGATGGGCATGGTGCTGGTGTGCAGGGCACTGGCAATGGCAGACAGCAGGGTCTCATCCGTGCAGCCAGGGCCCACCCCTAAGGGCGCAGACACAGTCCTGGTTGGTGGGGTCACAGTGCACAGTGACCAAAGCATTCAGCACCTAGGGTGACTGGTGGGCAGTGCTCCTGCCTTTCCATTTAGTCCTGGCTTGTCCCCAAATTTTGTCACACCTGTCCTAATCTAGATAGCAGGGAAGTCAAGAGCGTGGGCTCCTTGGGAGCTCCAGGGGTTTCGTTCGGTGCAGCAGAAAAACCAAACACCCCAGCAAGCCTTGGGCAGCCAGGCAGGTGCCACTGACGAGCCACACCCCAGCCCCCAGCAGGCCTGTCTGCACACCTGAAGCTCCCAGTCCCCACCCCTTCTTATCTCTTCTGTCCCCTGCAGGTCTCCGAGCGAGCGCAACAAGATTGCACAACACGGCTCCACCCACAACTCTGTAAAGTCTGGACGCCCCAGGCAGAAGCCCTCCACCCTGCAGAAATATTCACCCTGCAGCCCCTTAGGCAGGTCCATGGTCCTGACCAGCTCCTCCGCAATGTCGAAGGCACTCAGTCCGCTTAGCTTCTTCTCCCAGAACAGCTGCAGTCAGACGAGAGTGGCGAGCGTGGTGAGGGCAGACAAAGCCGGCCAGGCAGCTGCAGGCCGAGGGGACGCTCTGCCCTCTTCCCCATCCCCTACCTCTGCGATCTCACTGTGTGGCAGGGCACCCCTACCCACCTACTACACCCAGATATCCAGGGAGTGTCTCCAAGCCAATCCCAAATGGCTCTGGAAAGGGGGTTACGGACATTTATGTACGTACTTCCTCTTCTGGGCAGCGCCAAGAGTGGAACTCGGGGTCTCCTGCACACTAGGCAGGTGAGCTGCACTGAGCCCACTGCATCTTGTTTTTTCCGGGTTTCTGAGATACGGTCTCACTATGTACCCCAGGCTGGCTTCATATTGTCCTTCAAGCCTCAGCTTCCGCAGTACACAATCTTATTTAAACTGATCTGCTAATAACCCCCCGCCATCCACTCAAAGTGGGTCCGAAGGAACGGCCCAAACCCGGGGTTGGGGCCGGGCCTGGTTGCCCTGGGCTCTCCCCGGTGACACTGGCTGCGGAGGGAAGCTCCACCCCCACTCCTTCCCGGGCTTAATAAGGTCGGGACAAGGGTCCCGAGGAATGGTTAGGCCCGGCGCCTCCAGACCCCGTGGCTCACCTGCCGAGGCTGATCCACAGCCTTCTGCGGGTCGCTCTTGACCTTGTTGCTGGGGTGGTTGGTGATCTTGGTCACCGGCTGCTTGAAGATGGACGCCGTCTGCCTCACGGGGAGCGCCGTGTTGAGGTCGGGCTTGCCCTGGGGGGATAAGGCGCTGCAGCAAGCCAGGGAAGCAGGGGTCCCTGGGGGCAGAGTGGGATCGGGCCTGGGGTGGGGAGGGGCGCAGGGTACAGGGCCAGGCCAGGGAGTGACAAACGGCAAAGGGCCGAGCGGGAACAGCAGCCCAGGGAGCCCCGGGGCCCGCGTGCGCGCCATGGTGGCCTGAGGGTCTCTGTGGTCGGCGGCCCTGGGCCCCGTGTGCCTGGGGCGCGGCCCCGCCCCCTGACGTCATCTGGCCCGCTCACCTTGACCTGGTTGGAGGAGTCGTAGCGCACGCGCTGGCGGCTCTTGTTCATCTTGCTCATCAGCATCTTGCCCGTGCGGAAGTCGAAGGTGCTCAGGTCCATGGAGCCGCCCAGGTAGCGCGCCAGCTGGGGCTTGCTGCGGAACTTCTTTCCGCTGGGGCTGCGGGTGCAGACTGGTCGGCGCGGGGTTTAGCCAGGAGCCACTGTCCCTCTAATCCCCTGGCCCCGCAACCTCAGGGAAACCAGTAAGACAGGAACCCTCACTGAAAGGGGTCGTGTGGTGTATAGGCCGGCGAGGTTGCCTGCTCTCAGGGAGCCCAGGCCCTGTGGACAGGCCCGAGGCCTCACCATGGTGACCAGCAGCGAGTCTAGATGGGCAGCATGGCAAGTAGCAGCTGCCACACCAAAGCACGGAAAAGGTGCCAGTCCCACTCACAGCCCCATGGCCATCCAGGGGCCTGGGTGTGAGGACTCAGAGAAGAGGGCCTACGCCCAAGGCAAGGTCTTCCCCATGCTAGAAGTCACTCAACCAGGAAGGGACTGAGGCTGTGACTCGCCACAGCTTGGGCAGACATCAGGGACTCTGTGCTGTGGGAGACGCCAGACATGGAGGACACAGCGTGGGCTCCACAGGCAGGAGGTGGAGTCGGGTGCTGGGACCTGGGGAAGGTGGGGGCTTCCCCTGGGACGATGTTTTTATCTTCGATGGGTGCAGGTTCTAGGAAATTATCTGGTGCTGACCTAGGGAAATAGGTCAGTGCATGAGGCTTGGTGGGGCTCAGACACTAGCTGGGTGGCCTGGATCACCTCCCACTATATGGGATCTTTTATTGGTGTGTGTGTGTGGTGCTGGGGATTGAGCCCAGGGCTTTATACATGCTAGGCAAGTGTTCTACCACTGAACTACAACCCAGCCCTTTTTATTTTTATTTACTTATTTTTTGTTTTGAGACAGGGTCTCACTTTATAGTTCAGGCTGGCCCTGAGCTCACTATGTAGCCCAGGCAAGCCTCAAACTCACAGCAATCCTCTTGCCTCTGCCTCCTGAGTGCTGGGATTACAGGCATGAGCCACCACACCCAGCATTGTGGTATTTGGTTACCTAGGATGAATTTGGGATCTTGAGATTACAAAGCAGACACCGGAACCATTCAGCTAAATCCCCAGCCTCCCCAGCTCTTTTTACGTTGAGACCTTTTCCCAAACCGCCCTTGAAGTTGGAATCTTCCTGCCTCAGCCTCCCAAGTACAGTAAAACCTTGGTTTGCAAGCATGAGTCATTCTGGTAAAATACATGTAATCCAAAACCACTTGTATGTCAAAACAAATTAACTCATAAGAAATAATGAAAACTCAGATGATTCATTCCATAATCGAAAAGTATTCATATAAAAATGAATACAAACTGGGGATTTAGCTCAGTGATGCCACAGTTGCCTGGCAAGCATAAGATCCTGGCACAAAAAAAATTTTAAAAAGATTAACTACTGTAATGCAAAACACAAAGAAAAATAAGCAAATTAGCTCGCACTAACTTTTTTTTTTTTGAGACAGAGTCTCGCTTTGTAGTTCAGGCTGGCTCTGAGCTCACTATGTAGCCTAGGCAAGCCTTGAACTCAGCAATCCTCCTGTCTCTGCCTCCCAAGTGCTGGGATTACAGGCGTGAACCACCACGCCCAGCACTGTGGTAGTGGTATTGATTGTTGGTGGGTGTGAGTCTCCACGCCCAACATTGTATGTGGTTCGAACTCAGGACCTTGCGCTTGCGAGGCAGGCACCGGAACTACTGAGCTAACCCTCCAGCCCAGCTCGCACTAACTTTGAAAAATGGCCAGTAAGGGAAACAGAAGGATGAGTTATTGTGGGGGGCATTTGCTGTCACTAACGAGGGGAATCACTGTTATGTGCTGGCTCAGTGGGATCTTTCTCATTTTCTGCAACTTTAACAAGGAATCAAAACTCACTTTCCCTCCTTTTGAGGATTTCGTGAAAATGTGCCATCATATTATAGTTAAACAGATTCACTGCTCACACTGCTATAGCCTTATTTCGGTAGTGCTTTCCTGCAAAATTTTGCAGTTTCCCACATTTCCCACATCTTCATAGTCTTACTTGAAGGATTTCTCCCCCTTTCCTCTTTCTGCTCCGCAGATGAGATCTCCTGTGAACACATGCTGTTCCCCATGCAGATCCAGCCCTTCACTGATGGTCAGCTCCGGCCAGGTTCCTCCACCAGCTCTTTTTTTTTTGGTGACAGGGTCCCACTAAGTAGCGATCCACTGGCCTCAGTGTTGGGATTTCTCTGCTACCAGCTCTTCAGCATGCTCCTCATTCACCTCCAGTCCCACTGACTTCCCCAAGGACACAATTTCATTGACTACTGGTGGCTCCCATATATGAGAAGGGCCCTCTATGTCACGTATAAGAATGCAATCAGACCATGGTTCTCTCCACACAGAACTAAAGGTTCTACTGGTGACCCCATCCCAGGCTTTACTGATGATCTTGAGGCAGCTTACAATGTAGAAATGATTTTTCCAAGACTCTAGGAGGGGAAGGTCTGTTCTTTGGTCTCTTGTCAAAGCATCACCAAGTAAAGCTTTGTAAAGTTCAAATGATCTGTTGACCCGTGGGCTGGAGGACCTGAAATCCTCCACTTAAGTTCTCCTCAAAGCCTGGAGGATGTGCAGGAGCATATCCACAAATAGCAAGGCTCCAAGTGGCAGATTCTTCTTAAGGTTTTTCTTTACTGCAGGACTGAAGTCTGTGGTGAGCCACTCAACAGACAAGATACAAGCAACCCAAGCCTCGCCCTTGGACCTCAGGTAACATTTAACTGACTCTTTTATACCTTGTGTTCTTGAATGCCAGTGGATTCTTGGGATGATACACAGGCAGGGGCTTGACTCTTAAGTCCGTGTTTGCATTAGCATAAGAGGGTGAGATGGTCTTTCAGGTGCTTGTGACAGGCACTGTATTCTCTTCTTCTGTAATGTAGGTCCCCTTTGGCATCTTTTTCTGAAAATCCCATCTCATTGCAGTGAAAACCTTACTCCGTTAGGTAACACTTGGAAACCAGGAGCTTCTAGAACTGAGTAGCAGGTGCCTGTGGTGCTTTAGCATCCAAACTTGCAGCCTCTTGGCACCACACAACACTATGAGCTGGGGATTTAGCTCAGTGGCACTGCTACCTGCCTGGTAAGCTCAAGGTTGAGTTCAGTCCCCAGCACCGCAAAAAAGAAAACAAAGAAAGACCCTGTCTCAAAACAAACCTATGGAAGCCACTTCTCTTAATGACATGAAATCAGGACCAGGGATGTAGTTCAGTGGCACAGCACCTGCCTGGGAAGTGCTGGTACCGCCAAAAAAAGAAAAATCGTGAAACCGTCCCATGTGCCTAGAAGCCCTGTTTTCTGTTGCTGTACCTGGAAATCTATTTGTAATGCCTTTCCCTTCTCACGATACAGTTCCCAGACACACAGTCACCAGCTATTTGCTTCTTGTTTATCTAAACCAGAAGCAACTGTTCTACATTTTCCAGAACATGTAGCTGATGCTTTGATATTCTTGTGGCTTTACTTTTTCTTCTTTAATGTTGTGCAAATGGTCCACATAGCTTATAAAATCTTACAACTTCTAATTGTACTTCTTGATTTCCTTAACTTCCATCATAATCACCTCCCTATTCTGACTGCCTTTCTTTTCAACCTTTTTCTTTTTTAAATTTTGAGACAGGATCTCACTTTGTAGTTCAGGCTGGCCCTGAACTCACTATGTAACCCAAGCTAGCCTCGAACTCTTGGCAATCCTTCTGCCTCTGCCTCTGCCTCCTGAGTGCTGGGATTGCAGGCATGAGCCACCACGCCGGGCCCTATGCTCTTTTTCTTTTTTGAGAAAGGGTCTATGTAGCCCAGGCTGGCCTTGAACTTGCAGTAATTTTCCTGCCTCAGCCTCTTGAGAGCTGGGATTGTAAGTATGCACCACCATACCCGGCTCCTGTACTCACTCTAGTATGGAAAAGTAAAGGATTAGGCCGGAGATTTACCTCAGTAGTTCTGGTGCCTGCCTCGCAAGTGCAAGGTCCTGAGTTTGATCCCCGCTAACTACATACAACTGTACGGGGCTTGGGGACTCATATCCACCAGCAATCAGTACCACATACCAAATGCTGGGTGTGGTGGCTCATGCCTGTAATCCCAGCACTCGGGAGGCAGAGGCAGGAGGATTGCTGAGTTTGAGGCTTGCCTGGGCTACATGGTGAGCTCAGGGCCAGCCTGAACTACAAAGTGAGACCCTGTCTCAGAAAAAAAAAAAAAAAAAAAAAAAGGACTATCCACAGGTGGTTTGCAGTAACAAAAAATAGACTCGTGCCAGTTGTGCGCACTTTCTAACACCCCACAAACCACTGCTTTCTGCCAGACACTGTAGCTTGAGACTGAGCACAGGGCACGGGGTGATCACCCAGAATCCTGCAGCAAGAGTGTGCACAAGAGGCAGGGAGGGAGCCAGCATCATGGCTCAGCTGTGACCATGCGACCTTCAGTGCTGGGTACTACTCTAATTGAAGGACACCACTCCTTTATCAGGTTAAAATTTGTTAGAAACATTTGCTCATCTTGCAAAACACTTGCAAAATAAGTTCTTACAACCCAAGGTTTTACTGTACCTAGGATTGCAAATATGTACTGCCATACTGGCTAGTCAGAGTTCCAAAGGGAGTAAAAACTCTGGAAGATTCACTTTTCCCACAACTCTTGCTTGATGTTAAATGGGAGCCCGTTAGCCAAGCATGATGATGTGCACTGGTAATCCAAGCATTTTGGAAGGCCAAGGCAGAAGGATCTCTAGTTGCAAGCATACCTTGGGCAACTTAGCAAGACCCTGTCTCAAAGAGCCAAACAGGACACTGCCCCAGAAGCAGGCACAACCACAGGACAGTGTGGACACCTCCCCATGGTGTTCCTTATGATGTCATGGCTGAAACCACATCACCAACCCCTACTCTGAGATCCAGCAGGGGCTGAAGCTTACGTGACACTTCTGGGAGAAGAACTGCTGCTACTGAACAGTCATCTGGGCTGTCATCAGGGCTTTCGTGAAATGCTTTTGGGCCCTGAAGTGCTCAGTGTTTACTATCTTAATCAAGTGCCAGGTGGAGCTCAACAGGGAAGTATTTGGGACCTGGGCATCTGTGAACCAAAGGCTTTGAAATCTTTGGCTGCTTTGGCCAGAAGAAAACAAGATTTGCAGCTGCTCAGGGGATGCTAAGAAGCCTGAAGGGGTATTTTCCAAGCTGGTGAAGTATCACTGAGAGCTATGGCACTGTGAATAATCAGGAAAATGCTTCTTCCCAAAGATCACAGTGACCAACAGGGGCAACAGGTATCTACTCAGTATTTCATAAACCTTGGTTGTGACTTATTTACATTTCAGTACCAGGCCTGAGAGAAAAGGTCAATGAGTCTCAGAACTGTCTTATGTAGATTGCGCATATAAAGCTTTCACAGTGTTAAAAAAAAAAAAAAGTTGGGAGTTGGGGCCAGAGATTAGCTCAGTGGTTCCAGTGCCTGCCTAGCAGGCTCAAGGTCCTGAGTTCGATCCCTGGTAACCACATACAACAATACCAGGTGTGGTGACTCACGGCTACAAGCAATTAGTACCACACACCACAATGCTGGGCATGGTGGCTCACGCCTGTAATCCCAGCACTCAGGAGGCAGAATAAGAGGACTGCTGAGTTCAAGGCTTGCCTGGGCTACATAGTGAGCTCAGGGCCAGCCTGAACTACAAAGTGAGACCCTGTCTCAAAAAAAAAAAAATGTTGGAGATGTAGTTCAGTGTGAGGACCATGGGTTCAATCTAGCACACCAAAACCAAATTCACAAACTTGGCCCACACCCTTAGGGTGATGCTACGACCTCAAAATCTTGTCTTGGCATCAAACAGTCACAAGAAGGGGACATAAAACGCTGGCCACCACTGCTTTCTGCCCCGTCACTGGCAACAGGAAGACACAGAACTTGCTTGGGGGCCTGGAGACCCTGGATATTAAAAGGGCCTGAAGGTGCTGGACTCAGTGGCACATCTCTCTCATTCTAGTGTTCTGGGGAGCTGAAGCAGAGAAAAATCATAATTTTGGGCCCAAAAAAGGGGTCTGGGTTTTCTTTTTGGAGTTAAACATTCTCAAACAGAATCTGGGCCAGATGTGGCGGTGCACATCTGTAATTCCAGCAAGATCACTGCAAATTTGAAGCCAGTCTGGGCTACTAAATTTGAGGATAGCCTAAGCTATACAGGTTGTCTCAAACTGCCCCCCCCAATTTTTAAATTAAACAGAATTGGGTGGCTTTGCACATCTGAAAATCCAAGAAGATGCTAAAAGCCACTATTGGGCATACTTCAAGTGGGTGAACTATATCTCAGTAAAGATGCCTTTAAAAAAGTAAATGCCTGCACTGGGGATTTAGTGCAAGTGGTACCACACCTACTTTGAAAGCACACGGGCCACAGTTTAATCCCCTGTATCACCAAAAAAAAAAAAAAGTGAATGCTAGTTTTGCATGGTACTACAAAGCTATAATCCCAGTACTGGGGGACACAGTTCCAAGCCAGCCTGAATTACACAGTGAGACCCTGTTCAAAAAAAAAAAAGGAAATGACAGTTTAATGGTGGCTCAGGAAAGGAGAAGGAGAAAACAGGAACAGTAGCTCATGACAACAGGGCTCTTAACGGTGATGAGGATTTTCTGAAAGGGGTGTCAAGATTATATTAAAAACCAGTGTGTTGTCCACATAAACAAAGGATTTATGGAACATTATATTGTTTTCATTTGTTTCAGACAGGTTCTCACTATGTAGCCTAGTCTTGCCTGGAACCCACTATGTACCCCAGGTTCCCCCTGAACTTGAAACAGTTCTTCTGCCTCAGGCTCCCAAGTGCTGGGACTGTAGATGCACCCACCATGCCTGGTTATATCTTAATTTTTGAAAAAGGTTATGTTGATAGAAAAAGATGTCCCTGATATTTTATTATATTTAAAACAAATAGATTCAATGCAATTAAGTGTAGAGAGGGCCGGGATTTTGCTCAGTGGTCCTGCTGCCTACACCCTGCAAGTGCAAGGTTATGAATCTGATTCCAAGTACAGCAAAAAAAAAAACCCCAAAACCCCAAACAATTATGTATATAGAAAAATCTGAGTCCTACACTCTGAGTTCTTCCACCTGCTCAGGAAAGTGCAAACTCCCTGACATCAAACCCTGGGTGAGGAACCCCAGGCCTTCACCCCTAGGGCAGTTTGGGATTGGCCAGTTCTTGGGAGGGGCACTGAAAGTGCTTCTCTGTACTGCCAGCCTCCCAGAGGGCCACAGCTGAGACCCCCCAAGAGTTCCAGGGCAGCAGGAACGAGGGGCAGATGACAGACACCTCAGGACACTGACCAGTTGGGTCTTAGCTCTGCTCCCAGGCTGCAGCCAGCTCTTAGCCTCCCTGGGGTAAGGACACAGGCATGTGCCACTGCCCAGAAATGTTCCACCATCACCTCCTCAGAGGGGCCCTCCCAGATCTCCCCAGACACTCTGTTATTTCCCCCATCCTATCACACTCAGTGCATGGGGAGAAAGGTGCCATACTGGTTGCCACAAGGGGAAGAGCGCTCTCAATACCCACTAATGGCCAGGGTGCCAGCAGTGCCCTGCACTAGCTTGGAGTTAGACTCTGGCCTGGAAGGTGGAGTCCCAAGGTTTTCAGTTTTCTGAAGAGCTAGGAGGAAGGAAAGTCACAGGAGGAGAAACAGGGCAGTGAAGGGAATGCAGCATGTCCTTAAGACAGTGCTGCATCCTCACTATTCAGTGACTGACACGACAGCCAACTAAGGGACAGCCTTTATGGACAAACAGGACCCTGGCCACCCTCACCCCGCTGCTGCTAGGCTTGTCTGAAACCAGAACCTGAGCCTGTCGGACAAGCCACACTTAAAAACTAAGCCACTCTCTTACTTCATTTCCCCAAGCTGGAACAACAAACAACCAGAAGACCATAGTGCTAAGCAGCACCCCGTTCTCCATCCTCGACGGCACCTCTAGCACTCCAGCAGGTGCCCTGACACTGAAGCAATGGAAACCTAGCACGGAAAGCTGGCTTAGAATCCAAAGCAACTTTCAGGCTGGGAAGGCACTCAGTGGCGAGGGCCTGGGTTCCACTGTAAGTACTGCCAGCACAGAGGGAGAGGAGGGGTCTTTGAAAAGGAGGTGGGAAGACAAACAGCAGGTGGCTGGCTGTCTGGGCTGAGATGAAAGCAGGCGACTCTTTGTTCCGCTCGGCCATTCTTCCCAAGCCCAGGCCAGGCACTCTTTCCAATTTAGGTTGGGGAGAGGGCTCTGAAAGCCTCGCATTCCCGCGGAATTAACTCAAAGGCTACTATTTATGGGGCTCTGACATTCATCGTCTCTGGGTTCGATTCTAGAGGGAAGAGAGCAACATGGGGAGAGCCCCATGGAACTCGGCCAACGGTGAGATGTCATTTAAAATGCACCCTGCGGAGCCCATTCACACGGCTGGGATGGCCCCGGGTGTTTACCTTTTAAGCATACCCTCTCCTGTCCCCCACAACGAGCCTTGGTCCCCCAAGCCCCAGCTGGGCCACCCACCCTGGGCTTGGGGAAGCCCGAAAAGTTCCCCACAGGGACATCAAAGGGAGAGCCCCCCCCACCCCCGCCTCCCAGCAGCATCTGGCCACAGCCGAACGCCCCTTGCCCAGCGTGCGCGTTCTCTACGGGCGCCGGGACAAAGACCTCGGCAGCAGCCAGCCCGACCAGCGGACGCGCGCCATGCGCGGCGTACACACACTGCGCCGCCGCGAGCCGGGTAGGCACGCTCGCACGCACGACGCACGTTCGCACGCACGACGCACGGCCCGGGCCGCAGCCCGGGCCAGGGGCGCCCAGGCCACCGCAGAGGCCGCTGGGAGGCGCCCGTTGGGCCCCTGCGCGGCCGGCGCGCTCATTCACCTATAGTAAAAGACATCCCTGTGGCCGGCCGACAGCCCCGACCTTCTGGGCACTTCTTCCCTCTCCCAGCCCTGCGGGAGCGCCGGGCACTCCCACCTCTTCCGCTCCATCGCGCCCGGGTCCTCGGCCCGGCTCCGGGCCCGCCGCCGCCGCCGCCGCCGCGACCCCTGCTCGCCGCCGCCGCCGCTTCAGCTGCCTCCTCCACCGCCACTTACCGCGGCTGTTCCGGTCCTCGGACCCCCGCCCTCCACCCCCAGCCGGGCGCGCGCCGGCTTTGCCGCCCTCTCGGCCCCCTCCCCGCGTTCGCCAGCCCCCGCTTGGGGGGCCGCTCCGCCCACCCGCCCGCGCGGGGGCCCATTTGCGCAGCCGCGGTGTCAGCCCCGCCTCCGCCTGCCAGCAGATCCCGCCCGGGCGGCTGGGACGCCAATCAACGTGTCTCAAGGGGGCAGGACCTGGCGCGCCTGCGCTCTGGATATTCATGCCCTGGCCAGGTCGGGCGGAGCTTCTTTCGGTTCGTGGTGCCTGTTTCACTGTAGAGTACAGCCGGCTAAGCAGTTGCTGCGGCGCTCCAGCTCCTTGCTAGGTACCCTCTCAGCTGCGGGAGGCTCCCTCGGCGGCCCGTGGCGCCTGTGAATGCGCCTGGCTTTGAGTCCTTGAGCCACGTGCTTTCTAGCCCTTCTTCCACAGGATGCCGGGTCCCAGTCCAGCGCCTTGACTTCGATTCCTCCGTCCCTGGGCTCCCCGTTTCCCGGGACTAACATTGACCGCTGCACACTGTACCCCAAGTCCTACCCAATACATTTTTGTTATTACTATGCTGAAGATGTAACCCAGGCTATGGCTCATTAAAGGTAGGCGTTCTAGCACTGAGTGACACTACAGCGTCCCCGATACTCTGCTGATCTCTCAAAATCCAGGAATCAGCCAGGTGTAGAGCACGCCTGTCACCCTAGCACATTGTGAGGCTCAGGCAGAAGGATCACCAAGTTTGATCTTGTCTCACTGCTAAGTCTCTAAATTGCCCAGGCTGGACTCTTAACTTGGGATCCTCTCTCAGCCTCTCAAGGTGCTGGGATAACAGGCGTGTGCCACCAACCTTAGAGGTTCCCTGGTTTTAAGGATCCCTACACTGACATTGGAGCCCCCTAAAGGTCAAAAGACCAAACTACCACACATTTTGTTTGAAGATCGTTATTTGTGGAACCTGGGATTGGAACTCAGGACCTTATTCTTGCCAGGCAGGCAGAAGCACCAATAAGCTACAGACTTCATTTGAGGATCTTAATCGGCTTTTACGTGCAATTCGAGAAAGGGACAGCGTCCCCTTCTATAAAATAGGTCGTATCCCCTGGATTGAGCAGAGAATCGAGGTTTTTTTGTTTGTACAGGGTCTCGCGTTGTAGTTCAGCTGTCCCTGAGCTCACTATGTAACCCAGGCAAGCCTCAAACTCAGCAATCCTCCTGTCTCTGCCTCCCGAGCGCTGGGATGACGGGCGTGAGCCACCACGCCCCACACTGTGGTATGTGGTGTTGATAGCTGGTGGGCGTGAGGCACCACGCCCAGCATTGTATGCAGTTTCCAGGATCGAACTCAGGACCTGGCGTTTGCGAGGCAGGCTCCGGAACCACTAAGCTAAATCTGCCCAGAAAAATCTAGCTTTGTAGATGGCAGAAGGCCAAAGAAGAAACAATGGTCATTTCCAAATTCCTTTCCCCAGTATTGGTTACAGCAGAGGGGATTTCCTGGTCCAGCCACCTAAAACCGGTGTGATTCAGCTGCTCTCTCTCCTTCTCCTGCCTTCTGGGAAAATCAGATAAACTTGGTTTCATAGAGCTGTGCCCTGGAACTATTAGCCTGAGTCCATACTGTTCTGGTCTGTGCTGGAGGGCAGTCTAAACCAGTGACCATCTGTACATTTTATTCAGCATTAATCCAGGATAATCACCTGCCTCAAAGTCCTTAATCCTGACTGCAAAACCCTTTGGGCCAGGGAAGGCAAGACATCCTCAGGTTCTGGGGATCAGCTTGAGGACCATTTGAGGGGCACTGTCCTGTCCCCCCTCCCCCAAGCACTAACTACCATAACCTGGAAGTGGACAGGCACGTGTGGGGGTGAGTGATGGGCCTCACCCATCCCACATCCCCTGTATCCCCAGCAACTCACCCAGGCCACTGCTGTTCTGGGCAGGTGGGTTCTCTCCTCCTGCCACAGGGGGCAGATGGGGATCCCTGGGTCCAAACTGTCTCCTGAGATGCTCAGAACTTGGTTAGAGCCCCAGGTTAAAGTACTGAGTGGGTTGAGCTGAAGAGGGACCAGCACTGGTGGGGACACAACGTATCGATACTGGGGACTGGAGCCAGAAAGGGTCAGTTCAGACTCTGCTGGAATTTGTGACACAAGCAGTGAACAGATGCACCTGTCTGGTTGAAAGGGAAGTGTGGGGCCAGGGATTTAGCTCAGTGGTGCCACTGCCTGGCTTGCAAGCACAAGGTCATGAGTTTGATCCCAGTACTTCCAAAAAAAAAGGAAAGTGTATCTGTGTGGTGTGGTGTACTGGGAATGAAACCCAGGATCCCAGGATCTTCACACTGGGCTACATCCTCAACTCATCTGAGTTGAATTTATGATCTTCCTGTCTCAGCCTCCCAGTGCTGGCATGACAGGCATGCATGACCATATCTATTATGTGCATTTTACATTAATTCTAAAAGATAATGGAGGGGTCCCTCAGTTAGGTACAGGGGCCCATTCCGAGGGGCTCCTGTTGGCCAAACAGGTCAATTTGAGCAAGAGAACAGAATTCTGAACAGTACCCTGCTGAATAGTGTGTGTCTCAGAGTGCAACCACAGACCAGTTAGGTGGAAGACTGGTGAGGAGAGGGCTCTTGCTGCACAGGGCCTGGCTAAGCAGAAAGGGATCTGTGGCCTTCTAGGCTCACGAGGCCCCCTGGGCTCTTGCAGATTAGAGGGGCCACACAGCTAGCTCTCTGCTTACTGTCTCGGGCTCTCATGCAGAAACAGCCAGGGTCTCTTTGCTGGAGAATGTGGGCGACCTGCACAGCAGGGGGCCAGCTGTAGGATTAACCACAGTTGGTTCAGAGGCGTTAATTTAAGCGCATCCAATGGCTGGTGCTGTGCATACTGCCCAGCTCCAGGACTTTCCATAGCCCTAAGCCTGTGTGTGTCTCCAGGAAATGTGGACCCCCATCTCTCCTCCGCAGCCTGTCCTCCTTCCAGTCTCTGTGGATCTGACCATGCTGGGGTGTCCTGGGAGACCCAAGCATGTCCTCCTGTGCCTGGCTTGGCTCTCTTAGTAGCACGGCCTCAGAGTCCATCCTCGCTGTGGCGGACACCGGGATTCCCTGCCTTTGTCTGGCTGAGTAGTACTCCACTGGACAGATGGAGTGCATTTATTCACTCAATACATACTTGAGTTGCTCCCACTTTTTGGCTGTTGTGATGAACGCTGCTATCTGTACACACAGGTCGGCAAATACCCTGAAACCTTGTTTTCAAGGCCCATCAGGCACTTACAGTGACATTGCTGGATTATCTGTGAACTCTGTATATAACCATTTGCTATGAGGAAGATTGCTATGAGGTTGAGGCCAGCCTAGGCTACACAGGGAGTTTGAGGCCAGTCTGGACTACAAGCAAGACTTATCTTTAAAAAAAAATTGCAAGGGACTGGAGGGTTAGCTCAGTGGTTCCGGCGCCTGCCTCGCAAGCGTAAGGACCTGAGTTTAATCCCCGGTTACCACATATAATGCTGGGCGTGGTGGCTCACGCCTGTAATCCCAGCACTCGGGAGGCAGAGACGGGAGGGTTGCTGAGTTTGCAGCGGCTTGCCTGGGCACCATAGTGAGCTCAGGGCCAGCCTGAACTACAAAGCAAGACCCTGTCTCCAAAAAGCAAAAAAAAAAAAAAAAATTGCAGGGCCCAGGGATGTAGCTCAGTGGCACTGTGCCTACCTCGCAAGCTCAAGTCCCTAAGTCCAATCCCTGATTATCCTTGCCCCCCACCAAAAAACCTACAAGCAGAGTGTGGTAGCACTCATCTGCCTAGCACCCAAGGAGGCTGAGGTCAGAGGATCACAAGTTCAAACACAGCCTGAGCAATTTAGAGACTAAAGTCTTGTTTTGGGAGGGCCAGGGATTTAGCTCAGTGGCTCAGGCATCTGCGTTTCAAGCGCGAGGTCGATCCCTGGTAACCACAAACCACAATGCCAGGCGTGGTGGCTCACAACTGTAATCCCAGCACTTGGGAAGCAGAGGCAGGAGGACTGCTGAGTTCGAGGCTTGTCTGGGCTACATACTGAGCTCAGGGCCAGCCTGAACTACAAAGCAAGACTCTATCTCAAAAAAAACTCCAATATTTGGGGATACAAATCAGTTCACAGGCCCTGGATTCAATCCTCGGTATCACCAAAAAGCAACCAAAACCCCCACCACGGGACTAAGGAAGTACAGTAGTGGTGAGCTCCTGACTAGCCCTGGATTCCATCACCAACACTGCAAAATATGTGAGGCTGGGTGTGCTTTAGTGGTGGGCATTTGCCTAGTGTGCGAGGGATCCTGTGTTCTGCCGACAGCAGCAGAAGGAAAAAAAGATCCCAGGCTTCCTCGCTTCGAGTGTGGGCTGGACTTAGCTGGGAAGGACATGAGCCTTCCGGGCTTGGGTCATAAAAGCACCGGGGCTTCCTCCCTCTCTGTGGAGAAGTCAGTGCTACCACGAGGCGGCTCAGGGCTCTACCACAGCCACAGAGGACACAGACTCCTGCAGCCCAGGTCCCCTCAAGCGAGGCCTGGAGTCAAAACTGCCAGCTACCTCGCTCCGAATCCCTGCCCCATAACAACTGAGAGGTGGTGAAGGTCTGCTCTCCTGCACCACTGCAGATGAAGGCGAAGCTGTTCCACAGCAGTAGAGGCACCTACGGTGCAGCCGCCATTCATTTCATACATGTGTGGTACCAGGGATGCAACCCAAGCGCTTCGCATCCTCAGCTGTCTTTACAGGGTCTCACTTAGTTGTCCAGGCTGGGCTAGAACTTGAGATCTGCCTGCCTCAGCCTCCCAGAGTGCTGGGATGACAGGCATGCACAGCCACACCTGGCTGATCTGTTAATATTTTAAATGCTGGAACAACTCGTGCCAGCCACTGGAGAACCGTCTTGGTTTCCAAACTTGTGGAGCTGATGGGAGCCCTGGGTCACCTGAGTCTTGGTGGCAGTGGTCAAGAGCACCAGGTCACCATCACGATCAAAGTCCAGGCAGGGCAGGTTTGACAATGAGGTTTAATGCTTTGCGCACTGAAATATCAAAACTGTTCAGGAGCACAAAAGTCCCAGGCTGCGCCGTGGGTGTTCTTGGTATCCGTCCTTGGGGCTGTCTGCACGGAGTGGCTGCTGTGGTGGGAGCATCGGCACCACAAGACACCTGGGGAGGGGACAAGGCAGGTGAGCAGAGGGTCCCCCCACAAGTGGTCAGGAACTCCAGCCACATGGAAGGGCAGTGGACCTGGGATCCAGGGATGGAGGATGCGGATGGCCCTATAGCCAGACTGTGGCCCAGCCTCAAATAAGGGGGACGGGGCTGAGGTCACCATCTATGGAGGAGGTGTGAGTGGTGCCCATTTAGGACTCTCTGTGTGCCGTGAGCTAAAGACAAGGGCAGAGCAGGGAGCACAGCCACATGCAGTAGCCGTACACATCTCTGAGCCTAGAGTCTCATCTAATGCCCAGCAGCTGTGGATCAGGCTCAGCTTACCACACTGTAAAATGGGCACCCTAGTCCTGCCCAGGACAGGACTGCAAGCTCTGCTGGGCCTCTAGGCCTGGGAGACTTCCCAGATCCACCCATGCTTCCGCTGAGCTCACACACCAGGAAGTGTCTGGGTCCTATCTTTTCCTAGGATGGAAGCCAGGGCCTTGTACATGCTATATAAGGACTCACCACTGAGCTACAACTCCAGCTTCTTTTATTTTTTCCTAAATAAAGCAGGACTTGAACTGTGCTCCAACTTGGGATCCTCTTGCCTCAGCCTCCTGAGTAGCTAGGATGACAGGCATGGACCACTGTACTGGGCTCCAAACTTGGCCTTTGTGCAGAACCTTTATGGTCAACCATCCCAGTATCCTGCAGACCCCCACTCTTCCTCCTCCAGCCACCAATACTGGGCCAACCAATGCCAACAGGCCAGACCCAGGGCTTTCAAGCCAGGTCAAGACTCACCAGAGCATTCCACAAGGGGCAGCTGACTAATCGTCCTTCTTAAACTTGCCATTGATGTAAGGTACCCAGTCCAGGATTAGCCGCCAGTCGGTGGCCCACACCAGCCCCACGGCACCCACAGTGCCCCACATGGTAGCTGTCGGCATCCTGCAAGGCAAGTAACGGTTGAGCCCTGCTCGGGTCATGTACCCCGGGACCCTCTGCTGTCCTCGCACCTGGGAGCCCTCCAACCCTTGAGCTA
>PVIC010032758.1:0-20528 GCA_004025085.1 Thryonomys swinderianus | reverse complement strand
AAAAAAAAAACCAGCTCCCAAGATGAAGCTCTTGTTAGAGTGACTGACAAGCATGTGTGACACTCTGGGTTCCAACCTCAAAATCACATGAAAACAACACAGGCCCCAAACACAAGCCAACTTCTTCACCTAGACGCACTGATGGGTTTCAAACATCAGGGGTCATATCCAACTATGACTATGACTTCGTTTTGTACTCATTCTTTGCAGTGCTGGGGATGGAACCTGGGGCATGCTAGACATGTACTCTCCACTAAGCCATACCCCACCCAGCCATCTACTTTAGAAACTGACTTTAGAGAAGCTTTTGCCACTGTAAAATAGCCAAAGGGCCCAACCACAGAAAGGCTAAGCGATTTCCTCAAGATCACACAGCCAACAGGCATTAAAATAGATTGAAGCTAGGGCCCCCTGACTCACCAGAGCCTGAACACAGTTCCCCTCCCCCTCCCCTTTTCCCAGGTCAGAGCAAGAGCACCTGAGGGGAAGTGCTTGGACTTTCAGCTCATCCTGCCTCTCATCACTCCAGAACAGAGGCCAAGCTGCTGCAGGGATGACCTACTTCTCCCACTGGTGTTTCTTTTTAAAGATCCAGCAGCTGTTTCTGGATTTGGGGGAGGAAGAGGCAGGGAAGACTGCTATTGCTTCCTGTCTTCTCCTCCCCCACCCCAATCCATCCCAAAGGCCAAAGTTACACCTAGGCCAACTCAGTGTCCCCAAAGACAGACCTTTGAGACCTCATGGAAATAAAACAAGACGGCTCTTACTGTATTAGCAGGAAGTGAGAGGCACAGGTGTCCTGTTCCAAAGCCTGCTTGGAATTTCTTGACCAAATGAGGCATGTCTGCAGATAATCGTCTCAGTACCTGTTGTTCCTGCTGCACAGGGCACTTCTGATGACCATCCTCACTGCTATCTATCTCGCCTCCTTCAGGATGTGGAAGTCTTGTCACTTTCACAGGGAGGTTATCTCTGTCCAACCTCATCTTGCTCCAGCTCCCACTTTTACTTGTCACCTTCCCTGGTCCAACACATAAATGAGGTGTTTCGTGCATTACTGTTTCTTGCTGCCCCTAACTAGTGAAGCAGGGGGCTTTGCATTTTGGCAGCAGCTTCATCTCAGCAAGTGCCAAGCACGTTACATGGGTGAACACCCTGCTGGAGACTGCACGTGGGAGAAATGGAGAGGCCACGGGCACAGCCCTTTTCCTCTCTTACACCCCTTCAGTGCCAGGCACTCTGCCCTGTCTCTGCATGACCTGAGTCACCCTTCACCTCCCTCGAGACTCTGCATAATGGTCAACTAAATTGACCAGTATCCTCCACACACAACCTCTCTCCTACTTATTACCAGTTGGCACACAAAAAGGCTTCCCTATTGTGGTCCTGTCTTGGTCTTCAAGGATGGAATGTGGCTTCTATGGCCCTCAGTTTCTGGAACAGCCCTAGCATATAGTAGGTGCTGATTGAGAAAAACAACAGGTCTGGGGTGGGTGGGTATGTGTGCGCGCACACATGCAGTGCTGGGGATGGAATCCACAACCTCGCCATCAGGCAGGTGAAAAACCACTGAACATCACCCCCACTCACAGCAACCATGGATCTGCGAAGAGACAAAGGACTTACGGTGCTACAGATGTGGCACAGTTGGGGAGGAAGGCTTATGGCCAAGGTGAGTCCAGGCTGATGCAGGGAGGGTATTATTCTCTATCCTCTCTTCCACCCACACCCCTCCAAGGTGGGCAGGGGTGCTGCTCAAAGGGAGGATTTGGGTTTGAGAGTGCAAAGAAGACAGACAAAGCACACAGCTCCCGCACTAAATCATTTTTTACTTCCCAGAAGTGATGGCTAAGGGCAGGGAGAGGAAGGCAAGGAAGATAGAAAGAGCCAGAGAGCAAGGAAGTGGAAGAAAGGGGATAGTAAACCACTGTTCTAGTAAGTCTCAGGAGGCAAGTGCTCAAGGTAAAAAAAGAGTCCTGGAGAATCGTCCGCGGCCGCGGGAAGCACCTCGGTTTCCTTCTGTGTTATCAGTCCTCCGGGAAGGCTGCCGCCGCTGCCGCCACCGCCACATTAAATAGTTATGTACATCGCAGAGTCCCAGGCCTGGGCACGCAGGGAGGGGGCTCATTTCACCAGGGGCCGAGTTTTATCATCGTCACCACACTGGTGGGCTTTGTACTTTTTCACCTCTGCCATGTACTTGGCCCACGCGTCACCTTTACTTGTTAATACCTGTAGGGATGGGGTGGACAAGGGAGGGATGCCAAGGAGGTGAGGAACCTGGGCCAGGGCTGTCCTGAGATAGCTGACCCGCCCACCCTGTCACCCTGAAGGGGCAAAGAAACACAGGCAAGTTATCCTCTCACCCCACCTGGCACACCCATCCCAAGCAGGAAGGACACTGGCCAGAAAGAAGAAACAAGGGGAGACCCAGCCCAGGCTGCTCACCTCATCCTCCGTCTTCTGCTTCTTGGCTACTATTCCCGTCTTGAGGGCTAGTTTGTTCCCGCCTCTGCGTTTGCCCACCTGGGTGAAGGGACAGAAGACTGCAAGGGTTACAGGAGCCAGGCCTGGCCTTGGTGGCGCTGAGGCCCACCACACCTTCCTAGCCTGGCCTGGTGGCCCGTCCCGACGCCGCGCCCAGCTCCACCAGCCGGCCGACCTGCGCAGCAATCAGAGAGGAGCACACGCGACTCAGCGCCTGCCCTGGGCCTGCTGTGCCCAGGCAGCCCTGGGGCCCGGCTAACCTCCCAGGGAGCCAGAGGAGCAGTGGCCTTGACAGGGACAGCTGTATCCTCACTCTCTAGGCCAAGGCCTTGCCTTCCCTCGGCAGGGACCACAGCAGTGCCAACAACCCCTTTACTGAGCACTTACTGTATGGCAAGCCCAGTGCTAAATGTTGTGCATCTGTCACTCCCTTCCACCCTCACAGTTACCCTAAGACAAAAGTTATAAACAGCCCCATTTCACAGATGAGGAAACATTCTTTTAGAGGACAAGTTTTGTTGGTAAGAAGCATCAGGGCTTGCCTTGGGATCAAAAAGATCTCAACCATTAGTGGCATCCTTAACCACGAAGCAACACCAATGCCCCTCGAGTGAACATGGCCTAGCCTTTTTAGAGAACAAAGGCACAATCACCTGTCCGTGAATATGTGGAGGGTACTCGGACTCAACTGTCACACCATCTCAGATCCTCAAAGTTTTGCTCTTTCTGAAAGAGGTGTCTTACTCTGGACTTTCACCCTGGGATCCCAATTTCGTCTCTGGATTGGGGCCTTCCTTTGCTCTAGGGCCTGTGATAAACTCCAGTGACATCATCTTGTCTCTACCCCTCAACCAAGCATTATGTGCTGTTTGGATTATTCTCCTGCAGTTCTCTATTTTGTTTTGGTTTGTTGTTGGTATCAGGAATTGAACTCATGATGTTGCACTTCCCAGGCAGGCGCAGTGCCACTAAGCTAAACTCCCCAACTCTGTTTTTCTTTTGTTCTTGGTTTTGTTTTTTTTTTTGGAGATAGGGTCTCACTTTGTAGTTCAGGCTGGCCCTGAGCTCACTATGGAGCCCAGGTAAGCCTAGAACTCAGCAATCCTCCGGCCTCTGCTTCCCAAATGCTGCAATTACAGGCGTGAGCCACCACGTCCAGCCCTGTTTTTTTTTTTTTTTTGAGACAGGGTCTTGCTTTGTAGTTCAGGCTGGCTCTGAGCTCACTATGTAGCCCAGACAAGCCTCGAACTCAGCAGTCCTCCTGTCTCTGCCTCCTGAGTGCTGGGATTACAGGCATGAGCCACCATGCCCGGCCTGTTTTGGTTTTTTTGAGACAAGGTCTCACTGAATAATTCAAACAGGCCTTGAACTAACTATCATAGTCCAAGCTGGCCTTGAACTTGCTATGATCTTCCTGCCTCAGCTTCCCAAATTCTAGGATTGTAGGCCTGCACCAGCACACTCGGCTCTTTCCTTTTTTGTGTGGTGCTGGGGAGGCACCCAGGGCCTTAAATGCTAACCAAGGAAGCTGTCACTGAGCTATACCCCTATACACCACTTCTAATAGGTGAAGAAACTCAGGATTCAAAAGGTTACATCACATACCCAAAAACTAGACAGCTGGATCCCAGATGTAACTCCTATTCTATTAATAATTTTCAAATCAACACTCTTGCCTCTACGCTACAGAGCCTTGATCTCAACACCTGACACAGAGCAAGCTCACATCTAGCAACCTATGTCCCGCTAATTTTTATTATGTGTGTAGATGGTAATGGTAACTAAACCTGGGTCTTTTGCACTGAGCTACACCCCCCAAGCCCTTTTGAGACAAGGTCTCACCAAATTGCCCAGGCAAGACTCAAACTTGGGTTCCTCCTGCCTCAGAGTGACAAGATTACAGGCATGCATATCTGTGTCCAGATTACGCCCCGTTTATTTGGCTCAGAGCGCCTCAACCTGGCAGGAATGAAATTGTGAGCTAGACCGTTGCAGTGAGGGTGGAGCTGTCCTATGTACCGTAAATGTTGACAGCATCTCTGGCCTCTGCCCATAGATGTGACTAGAACCCACCCACCCCCAGTTTTGTTTTCTTTTTGTTTTTGAGACCGGATCTCGATATGTAGTTCAGTTTGTCCTTGAATTCACTATGTAGCCCAGGCTGGGCGATCCTCCTCCCCCACCCTCCCAAGTGTTGGGATTACAGTTTTGCGCCACCATGTCCAGCTCCCTCAGTTTCAACAATCAAAAATATCTCCAGACCTTGCCAAATGTACCGGTGGAGTACAAAGAGAGAATCCCCAGTTGAGAACCACTAATTCCGCCTTCCTGTAAGATAGCTCTGTGCTAAGTACTAAAACACCAACTACATCAGAAGATGCGATGAAGTCCGTTTCTACAACTACAGAAAATGTTTGGAGGCCCCAGGCAACCAGAGATCTTATCTGTCAAGTTCAACCTCGCACGTTCAGCACCTAGTGCAATGCCTAACACAAGGTAAGGTGCTCAGTCAATGGACAATGGTTAAATGAGAACCAGATAAGTTAGGCGATCTTCCTAAGGTCAATCAGTAAGCGGTCAGACTCAGGATCTGAATTCCCCCACTTCCCCCCTGTAGAGGAGTAGCCTCAGGATTCAAAGTCTGGGTGCCGCTCTTACGGGAATCCTGGAATTCAGGCTTCCCTATCCCGGACTGCGGCTTCCAATGAAATTCCCCAGCTCTTGGTTGCCGCGGGAAGGATCTGGGAGTCCCCGTCCCCGTCCCCGCCCCCGCCCCAGAGCTTTCTCGTCTGGAATCCAGACTCCACATCCTCTGCGGATGATTTGGCCGGCCCTCGTCCGAGCGGAGGAGACCCGGGTCCCAACCCCTTCCCGGGCCTCGGTTCCCCCCTGCCAGGCCAGGCCTCGGCGCCCGCCCCCACCCCCGCGGCTCCTTACGAAGCTGAGTGTGGGGCCCGGGCCGCCCTTCCTCTTCGGGTCCCCGGGGCCCGTGGCGGCAGCGGCCGCCTGGTCGGGTCGCTGAGAGCCCGGGGGCGGCTCCTCCTGCCGCTGCCGCTGCTCCTCCTCCATCTTCCGCTTGAACAGCTCCAGGAAGCTGCCGTCGTTAGCGAACAAGTTCACGCCGCCCGATACCGGGCTCGAACCTGCGCCCGACACATCCTCGTCTCCGCTCTCGGGTGACGTCCCAGGCCCCGACTCAGCCCATCGGCTGCCGCCGCCGCCCGCAGGGCCTGGCGCCTCCCGGCCCGGAGGCTCCGCCCGTCTCCCTCGGGCAGCCATTTTGTCGCCAGGTGCCGCGCAAAGGACTCCGGGAACTTACTTCAGCCCCGCGTTTGGCGCCTGACTTGCCGCGTCCGGAACAAGGCATGCCGGGAAGAGCCGTCAGAGCCCTGAGGCTACCGCGCAGGGGGCGTGGAAGAGGCGGGGCGGATTACGGTTTTTTTTCCACCTTTACTGAGGACCGGGTTAGCGTTAGCCTGAGAAAGTCTACGGGAAATGAGGACGTCTGTAAGACTAGGGCCTTAGCTGGCTCTCTCCGGAGTGAGGTTTCTGCTTGAAGCTGGGGATATATTAACTACCCGAGGCTAGAATCCTTGTCTGCCATCATCCCATCAAGGTTAATCTGATCGAAGACTTTTGGGGAGCTGTGTGCTCAACTGATATATGGGGAACTTGGGTTCCCAACTAGTTCCAGAGGATATCTGTGGGGGGGGGGTACTGAGAATTGAACTTGGGCCCTTGAGCTTGCAAAGTAGGCTTGGTACCACTGAGCTAAAAAGAGGGTATATCAAACCTGCAACCGCCGACTAGAACCTGAGGTATCTCTCAGCTTGGCACATGTTTCTGGAATATTGTTCAAATCTGGGACTAGGACACAGCGTGGTTCCGTGGGACTGGGGTCACCATCTGAGACTAGAGTTATTTTATGGGCTGGAGTACTCAAATGAAGCCAGGATGTTTCTAGGCTGGAGTCCCACCATTGTTAAAGAGTATTCTGAACTGGGGCCCAACTGAGGCCCCAGAACCCAGCTTCTCCTTAGCCCAGAGTGGGGGATCAAAAAGGAATTCGCTTAAATTGAGGTCTCCCCTAGAATACAGAAGCAAGTGCAAAGCATTTGGGAATTAGAGACCCTTCTACAAGAAGTGCTGCCCCAGGTGTAGTTCCTGACCAACACGTATGCTCAGGGCGTACTGGGCAAGGGTCGGACCACTTTTCCCCGACACTGCAGTCATTTTACCCCTTCTCCACCTTCAGCGGGGAACTTGCCTCCAGTCACATATCAACTCGTCTGTGATTGGTTTGCTGCAGGAGCCAGATAACTCACGGCCAATTGGCAACAGATGGGGCAGGCCTGGGGAAATGATCGACACAAAATTGAGCCTATTAGAATGGAGCTTAGCTCGAATTGAAAGGTTTGGCCTGGGTGTTTGCATGGTTGCTAAGGAAAGATTGGCGGCTTCCCGAACGTAAGCGGGACTGGCGGAAGTAAGAAAAGATCTATCCAATGAACAGAGCTCCGCTAGACTTAGGGTCCAATCAGTGCAGGGGAGTAGTCTGGACCGTGTCAATATATTCATAAGACGGGGGTAGTACTTGGATAATTATAGACAAAAAATAGAAAAAGTGAACCCTAGAAACTTAAAATCATAAAAATACAGCTTCTGTTTTCTCATAAAAGTGAGGTCATGAGGAAACAATTCATACCTCTGGCCTCGACGAGGATGTAGTAGACAAAGTTCCCCTACAGGCTTTTGCATGGTGAGCTCCCCGTAATCACGTGAGCGGGCTCCAAGATGGCGGCAGGGGTGGCCGGGTGGGGGGTTGAAGCAGACGAGTTCGAAGATGCACCTGATGTGGAGCCGCTGGAGCCCACGCTTAGCAACATCATTGAGCAGCGCAGCCTCAAGTGGATTTTTGTCGGGGGCAAGGGTGGCGTGGGAAAGACCACCTGCAGGTGAGGAGGCTATTTTGAGCGACATCGAGAAGGCGGTGGGATGTACCACTGAGCTAAGGGGAGACCAGAGATCATCCTTTCCACGGATAGCGGAGTCTTCTGGGTTATACTCTTCAGATTACCTGCGGCTTGTGTACGATGCCTCCTAAATTCAGGCCTGCCCCTAAGTTGGACTATCTCTTTTGAGACTTGTCCAAAACTCTAGTGACCCCAGCACGTGGGGTGACAGGGGAGCATTTAGTTGTCCCAATCAGCTAGACTGTGCCGAGTGACCCGGAGGAGGAGAAGGGGATTTAGTGGGGTGAAGGGTTAAGAGTGGTAAGTGTGGGAAAAGTAAAGAATCAGACTGTCTCATTCAGCTAGGAGTGGTCGCTGGAGTCCTAGTCGTCTACACCAGAGAGCTGAACCATTCTGAAATTAGAAAGGAGCGCAAGGCAATTCTTGGTTCAGAATTGAGAGAAAGGGCAGATGCAAGCTGTGCCAGCTGGACAGGTGGACTATACCATTCTGTCCCCAGAAGGAAGAAGCAAGCACCAGGCCCGACTGAATCGGTCAGATAAAATTTAGCATTAAGACCAGATGGAGGAGCCAGTAGGTCTAAAAGGTTCCTTACAGGTTTTAAACTTGAACCCACAGTGAACCATACTTTCCTCAAGATTGCTGATCCACAATTTGAGGTGGTGGCCACACCTGTATATCCAGCATTCACAAGGCTTATGCAGGAGGATTGCAGCAAACTCAAGGCCAGCCTGGCTACATAATGAGTTCAAGGCCAACCTGAACTATATAGGAGACTCTGTTAAAAAAAAAAAAAAAAAAAAAAAGGATCAGGTCTCTGGTTCTACATCCCACATTTCCCATTGAAGAGCCTGGTCTCTCATTCCCTACTTTTCCACATTTTCTGTATAGCTGCAGCCTGGCAGTCCAGCTCTCCAAGGGGCGTGAGAGTGTTCTGATCATTTCCACAGACCCAGCCCACAACATCTCAGATGCTTTTGACCAGAAGTTCTCCAAGGTGCCGACCAAGGTCAAAGGTTATGACAACCTCTTTGCAATGGTAAGTGAAGCAGAGCTGAGCTCTTCACTTTCGGGAAAGGCTGCTTTCAGCCTCTTTGAAGCATTCCCACCAGTATTTCCCATGTCCAGCCCATTCTGTATCCAAGTATCTCTCCAATTTCAGCCCTTCCCCAACAGATCCACAGAGGAACAAGTGAGGAATATTTGAAGGGCAGGAGGGAAGCAAAAGTGGTTGAAGCTAAGTAAGCAAGGGGAAGGGAAGGGGAAATTGAACAACCAACCAAGGTACATAGTTTGGGTTGTTGCAAGCCACAGTGAGCAGTTTGACTTTCATTCTAAATTCAAAGGGGGACAACCTACTCAGGACTCCTCCTGTCTCTTGGGAGCTTTTATTATGCCCCATTTCTATTTCCTTAGTAAATTTTCCTATTCTTAGAAATAATAATTGCTGGGCGTGGTGGCTCATCCCTGTAATCCCAGCACTCAGGAGGCAGAGGCAGGAGGATTGCTGTGAGTTCAAGGCTTGCCTGGGCTACATAGTGAGTTCAGGGCCAGCCTGAACTACAAAGTGAGACCCTGTCTCCAAAAACAAACAAACAAAAAAATAATAATAAATTCAATAGAAAGTTGTTTAAGCATAATATTGACACGGCCAAACTCATCTTTGGGAAAGTTCCATTAGCTGGCTCTTGGAGATTGGATTGTAAATCAGCGGCGGCAGCAGGGAGACTGACAAGGAGGCTGGTGGTATAATCATGTCAGAGATGAGCCAGAGCCTGGTTCAGAAGAGCAAAATGTTGGAAGACAAGTAGATCTGGGTGGATATTGGAAGTAAAGCAATGAGATTGCTTGGTTGAAATAGGAAAAGAAATAAATTAAGTCTCTATCTTTTTTTTCCTTGAACTAGCCAGGATGGGGAAGATGTGAAGAGCAAGTTTAGAAGGGACAAGCCAAGAACTGTGTATGGGGTCACTTGGTTATCTGTATAGTGTTGTCATGACAGTGTCTTAGCTGTATGCGTGCAAAGAAAGCTAGCATTGATTGTTTTGGATTCGTTTGTTTGTTTAGTTTTTGAGACAGGGCTATATAGTTGAGGCTGAATTTGAACTCTCTTTGTAGCCCACGATGGCCTCAGAGTCCTGGGGTCAGTTGATTCCCCAGTTTTAGCTAGAGCTAAATAAGATGTGTCTAAAGTAGTGTTAGAGCTGTGTGCCTGGAGAAGGTGAGAAAACAAGTGTAGAGACAAACCTGGGTGATATCAGCACTTAGGATATATAGCAGTGGAGGAGGAGTAGAAGGAACAACTAGGGAAAGGGACCAATAAGAAGTTAGCTAGCAGTGAGGTTGGAGGAAAGCCAGACGTGGTGGGGTCCTGAGCCCTAGGAAAACACAGAGGCTTGGGCAGGAAGAGGTTATCAGCTCTCAGTTTTTGGAAGGATCACCATAAAAGTGGGACCAGAACCTCCCTGGAATGGTAAGGAGATGGAGACAATGACTGACTGTCATGATATGAACTGAAAAATGGTTCATCTCTGAAAGGAGACAGGGAATAAGGAAGGCTTTTAGGGGTAGTGCTTTTAGGGATGGATATTGCTCGGGCTGGTCTGAGACTCTTGGAGTCATATGATCCTCCTGTCTCAGCCGCCTGAGCAGTTGGGACTCCAGGCATATACCACTGTGCCCTGCTAAGGACAGCTGTTTTGAGAAAGGCAGTGCTAGAGCCTGTTTGTTTGCTAGTGGGAATACACCATATGCCAACAGGCAGGAACAAGGGATTCCAGCTCCGTGCAGTTCACACTGACCCAGGACCTCGGCTTTGCCAGTGTCAGGTATGACAGGGAAGCAGAGGGAGGAGATGAGGGTGTTTGCAGCCAATGGCTTCTCTTTCTGGCTGAGCTGAGGGCCTTAGCATAAATGGGATGGAAATTTCAGGAGTGACAAGGTGCCATGTAAATCCTTCCCCTTTGTTGAGTGGCGCTATGTGTTGAACCTAAGCCCTCACACGTGTTAGGCAGGTTTTCTACCGCTAAGCTACATCACAGCCCACTATATAAACATTTTGGGGGGTTAAAGAGGCCCTGAGAATTGTGTGGCTCTTTGGGTGCCTGTGGGAGATCTAAGATCAAGAAGGCAGAGCAGGTGGGAATGACTGGTTGGGTATACTCTGGCCCCAGGGTGCAGCACTGCACCCTGGGAATAAGCAGAGCGGGTATCCTGCCAGCCACAGAGGGAAGAGGGAGCATTTGCAGAAGGAACCTATGAGCCCATTGTGGCGGTGCACACCTGTCACCCCAGAACTTTGGGAAGCTGCCATGGCAGGATCACAAGCTCGAGTCCAAGCTGGTCAGATCAGTGCAAAGGTCCTGAGTTCAGTCTTCATTGTGGTTAAAAAAAAGGAACATCAGCAACAGCAAGCTATGGATCTTAAGCTGGATAAGGATGTCAACCAAGAGAGACAATGGTAGGGAATGGGAGGAGAGGGCATAGAGGCCTACAGAGATTTAGAATGACAGGATGATCGCTTCTCGGCCTTTTGGCTAAGATCAAGTGTAGAATGACAGGCTGGCCCCACATGATGGCACACACACCTGTCATCCCATCACTCGGGAGGCTGAGCCAGAGGATCACTAAACTCGAGGCCAGCCTGGGCCCCATTAAGGCCAGCCTGAATTACACAGTGAGACCCTGTCTCAAATGAAAAAAAAGAAGGATCTGGGAATAATCAGAGGTCCAGTCATGGGGTGGTCTTGAAGCAAGGTCCGGACAGGAAACAGCCATGTACATGCAGAGTTTGTTTAGGATCCCAGTCCGAACCTGTAGTTTTCCACACACATCTACAAAGGAGTGACAGTGGAAGACCCCAAGTTCCCAACTTGGGAGGGCCAACACTAATGAGGGGCCCGTGGTCAGAGTCCTGCGCCCATGTGGAAGCCTCCTCCACTTGAGCAGCCCCAGCAGCCTGGGCTCGTCCTGTCCCTTGGCCCCCAGGAGATCGACCCCAGCCTGGGTGTAGCCGAGCTGCCCGATGAGTTCTTCGAAGAGGACAACATGCTGAGCATGGGCAAGAAGATGATGCAGGAGGCCATGAGCGCCTTCCCAGGCATTGATGAAGCCATGAGCTACGCGGAGGTCATGAGGTCAGGCCTGCTACAGGGCGGGGCTGTGATGTGGGAGGAGAGGCAGGAACGGGCAGCCTGACCCCTGTCTTCCCCTAGGCTGGTGAAGGGCATGAACTTCTCGGTGGTGGTGTTCGACACGGCACCTACGGGCCACACGCTCAGGCTCCTCAACTTCCCCACCATCGTGGAGCGGGGCCTAGGCCGCCTCATGCAGATCAAGAACCAGATCAGCCCCTTCATCTCCCAGGCATGTGGGGTCGGAGTAGGGACCCCAGACCCACCACCATCAAGCCCTCCCCCACTCGAACCCCTCTGTCAGCTCTGCATTCATCCCGGTGGGAAGGATCCTCATGGGGTGGCACATCCAGTCACACTCCATCCCCCGTGTCTCCTGTGTGGCCACAAGCAAGCCACTTCACCTCTGCCTCACATTTCTTATCCCTCAAGTGGATTTTGGGTTTTCGGGCAGGGGGATGTTTTCTTTTTTTGAGACAGTGTTTTGCTAAGTAGTTCTGGCTGGCCTTAAACTCACTATTTTCCAGGCTGGCCTCGAACTCACAGCAATCCTCCTGCCTCAGCCTCCTGAGTGCTGGGATTGCAGGTGTGTACCACCACTCCTGGCCTGTCCATCTGAGATCACAAGAGTGGGAGTGTGGATTACTATTATGATGATACCCCAGCTCCACCCTGTGGGATGCAGCTGGCATGCCAGCCACAGGTGGAACATTCACTTAGTGTCTGCTGCATGTCAGGCAGTACTCTGAGCACATTACCTGTGCCAGATCATGGGGCACTAGGAGAGAAGGTTAACAGGTGGAAAACTGGGGCTCCTGGAGACCAAGTCCCATGGCCACAGTGCCCACCAAAATGGTAGCGCTGGAATAGGACAGGTCTTGGGAGTCTGCCAAGGGCCCACCCCTATAGTCAGTGGAAGGTCAAAGGAGTGGTTCCTGGTTGTCTCTTGAACCGTGGGCCACTGGTACACAGCAAGCCTGCCCCATCCTCCCTACAGATGTGCAACATGCTGGGCCTTGGTGACATGAATGCCGACCAGCTGGCGTCCAAGCTGGAAGAGACACTACCTGTGATCCGCTCCGTCAGTGAGCAGTTTAAGGACCCTGTAAGTCATGGTGCCACAAGTAGGGAAAGGCTGGGTGCAGAGGGATGGGCCAGACCAGCCCCTCGGCATCTTGTTTTGGTCCCTCTGCAGGAGCAGACGACCTTCATCTGCGTGTGCATTGCTGAGTTCCTGTCCCTTTACGAGACAGAGAGGCTCATCCAGGAACTGGCCAAGTGCAAGATCGACACCCACAACATCATTGTCAACCAGCTTGTCTTCCCTGACCCTGAGAGGCCCTGCAAGATGTGTGAAGCTCGCCACAAGATCCAGGCCAAGTACTTGGACCAGGTGTGCCCAGACCCTGGCGCCCAGCACAGCAGGGTCTCTGCCTTTCATGGTACCCTCTGATCTTTTGGTGTTTTTTTGTTTTCTTTTCTTTTGGTTTTTTTTTTTTTTTTTTTTTTTTTTTTTTTTTTTTTTTTTTTTTTTTTTTTTTTTTTTTTGCCATGCTGGGATTGAATCCGGGGCTTTCACACTGAGCCACATCAACTCCTTTGTACTCTATTTGGAAACAGGACCTCCCTAAATCACTAGGTTGCCTAGGCTGGCCTTGAACTTCTGATCCTCCTGCTTTGGCTTCCTATAGATCCACTTCCTGTCTTTGCCCTCCTGCCCCCTAACTGCCGCTTTCTGCCCTTTGCCCTGGCTGCAGATGGAGGACCTATATGAAGACTTCCACATCGTGAAGCTGCCACTGCTACCCCACGAGGTGCGGGGGTCAGACAAGGTCAACACCTTCTCTGCCCTCCTCCTGGAGCCCTACAAACCCCCCAGTGCCCAGTAGCACTGCCACCCAGCCCTGGCTGCTGCCACTTCACACCCTCCCTCTACCCACCCCACTCCCCTGGGGCAGAGTTTGCACAAGTCCTCCATAGTACAGGGGGAGCCACTTCAGGGGGCCAGACGCGGGGAGGGGGTCTATTCCCCCTGGTGGGGTTGGGGGGCTGTAGCTGCCCCCCTCCTCTCCCTGCCTCTTACTCCTCAATAAAATAATCTTAAACTGCTGTCTTTGTTGATACAGGAGGGTGTTGTGCATCTTTATGTAAAATTGTACAAGTTGTGCATCGCACAAAAGTTTTGTATCTAGAGAGCTGAAGTTGAGACAGGGACCTAATTCAATAACAAACACATGTTTATTGTGGCAATTTTTGGAAGGAGATTGGGATAAAAGGATCCTGCCTCTAATTCTGCAAGGGCAGAGGTGTTCCTACTGTACCCTGAAGTCAGAAATAGAAGGGTGGGGAAGAGCCAGTGATTTAGCTCAAGTGGTACCATGCCTACCTTGGAAGCTCAAGGGCCCATGTTTGATCCCTGGTACCATAAATTTTTAAAAAATGCAAATAAAAATACATAAATGCATTTTTAGTGTATGTGCTGCCACAGCGAGCACAACATGAATTCATTTTTAAAAAGAAGGGTGGAGAGTTTGGCCCATTCCTCAGAGGCTCAGGTTGTGGGAATCAGGAGTCCCTTTGGCCAGTCCCAGGCTGGTGGGGAGCAGATTAAGCCGGCAGCAGGCCCAGCATCGCCTGCTGTTTGGTCTGGGAATTAGTAGGCACCCTGGGCAGAGGCTAGGCCAACCAGGCTGGGGATTAGCGATCCCCACTCCCAGCCCCATGGTGAGACCTGGCCAAGACTGTACCTGTGAGGCTGGAGGGACCCCAGAGGCTGGTCCTCCCTCCAGAGGGCTCTCACTTGGCCCCTTGCCCTCCCAGAGCCACAGCAAATCCCCCGATGTCTGCACACTGACCTGAGAGGCTCCTTTTGGGCCCTGCCTGCCACTGTCACTTCACCCTCTGGGCAGTCTCTTGTCCCCCACTGAGACAGGGTGGCATGACCTCTGAGTGCTGCCAGTTCCTAGCTGGAGCTGCTTGGGATGAGGGGTGCCTAAGGGCACGCGTGACTCAGGAGGGTTTTCAGGGTGCACACACCCAGGGGCTGGGCATGTGGGGGTGCCTAGCCGCGAGTCTAAACATGCTCCCCTCCAGGCTCCGCAGGAAGTGCGTGAACAGGTGTGGGCATGGGGGGCCGTAGAAACAGTACAGTCATTGCAAAGATGGGCACCAGGCCATACTGCCCAAGGAGGAGGGCCCAGGTGTTCCACAGATGGGCTGTGCAATGTGAGCCTCAGTTTCCCTGCCTGGATGGGAAAATGACAAGAGCACCAGATCCCCATGCCCGCCTGTGGGAACCATGTGACAGCACATATGTGAGGATGGTACAACAGTGCCAGGCAGGGACCTGCCAAGGAGCAGCTGGTTTTGTTTGCTGTCGCAGTGATCGGGCGTGTGAGCCTGGCGCCACCCGTAGGGGTTCCACAGTCAAAAAGATTGAAGAGCCAGGTGCAAGGTGGCCCCACCAGCATCTCAGCACAATTTGGAGCCCAGCCTGGGAAGCTGAGTATGACTCCGCGTCAATACAAAAAGCAAAACGGGCTGCAGAGGCAGCTCAGTGTGAAGGCCCTGGGTCCCATCCCGAGTACCGCCAAAGAAGGGAAGGATCTGGGGCCCGCGTGCCCTGGGAAGTGGGACACCGAGGAGGGGCCCGGGTAGTGCATACAAGGACGGGACCTGGGGAGTAGGCGCAGCCTGTCCTCTCCCTGTGCCCCACAGCTGTTGGTGCGGCCCCAGATGCCCCCTGACTCCGGTTTATAGGCTGTCCAGCAGCTGGACAGTGGAGGCACAGGTCCGAGGGTGGCGACCTAAGTAGGCTCCTAATTACCACGGGTGGGGCAGACATCTGCCAGCCTGGGAACACGGTGTCCCAACGGGCAGGGCCCTAGGCGGTGCTGCACGGCACTGACTACACACCTCGCAAGCAGCCCGTGGGTGCGTGTGAGGGGCTCCGGGGCATCCGCCTCCGCGCTCCCCAGGCCCGGAACCTGGGCCTCCGCCCCTCTGCATGCGGGTGTCCTAAGGCTGGGCCTCGGGCAGAGTATGGGCTGGGAGGCCCCCTTGGAGGTGTGTCTGACACGGAATGTGGGAACAAGGTTTTATGCCCCCAAGTTTGTGTGTTCTCGCCAAAACCAAGTGCCTGAGGCCTGTGTGGCGGGCTTCTATTAATGTCTGGTGTTTCACTCTGTAGCTCAGGCTGGCCTCAGACTTGCTGTAATCTTCCTGCCTCGGCCTCCTGAGTCCTGGGATGGCAGGCGCGTACCAGCACATCCAGCTCACACTGGGTTATAGTCACTGGGACTAGTCGCCGAGGATCCTCGTGTGCCTGGGTGTTTGTGATACTGAATCTCGGAACCCCTGACCCCAGGACTGTGTGCCACTGTGTCGAGGGAGGTCCCTGGGCTGTGACCCAAGGCGCACTTCATCCAGGGCAGAGGGGACTAAGGCCGCCACGAGACTGCACCTGTGGTGGTGCGGGGAGCACCTGCCTCCCGACCAGCTCGGCCCTTGGCTGCTCCATGACCTTGTGTGTGTCGCCTGCAGAGCGCAGCCACGAGGCGTGCAGTGCCTGTCCCTGTGCTGTCAGCCTATGCCACGGGCGGGGCATGTTTGTTCGTGTGAGCAGAGAGCTGGGGGACTTCAGGGTGCCTTTATTGCTTTGGGGGGCAGGGGTAGAGCTGAATCCTCCTAGCGTGACGCTGGGACAGTGCCCCACCGCGTGGGTGTGTGAAGCTGTGTGTGCTGGGGACACCACAGTGGGGTCTGGACCGAGCGTATGTTTCTGAGGGTCACAGTGTGGATTTCTGGAACTGCGGCGAGACCCAGTCGCACTGTGGGTGTCCGGGAAGGAAGCATTCCTGGCCCCTCCCCTGTCTGTGCCTCCAGAGCCGCCGAACCAGCCAGAGAGCGACTGGGAGGGGGACAGGGAGGAGCAAGGGGGACAGGACAGATTTCTCCCTGCTGCGGGACTTCTCCAGAGTTCTGAGGCGGCAGCTCAGCCAGGGCACAAGCAAGGGAGCCACTGCCCACGCCCACCGCCCTGCTCTCTCAAGACAGCCGCCGGTGATTCAGTCCGTCCCCTGTGCCCTGCACCCCACACCCTCAGCACAGGTGAGTAGGGTGCAGGCTGGGGGATACACAACTCCTCAGGGTGGGAAGTGGAAGGAAGGGGAAAGGTTAAGATCCAAGTGGGTCTGGAGGAGAAACAGGAAGGGACAGAGTTAGTGCGCCCAGGGAGAGATGGGCAGGTTGGGCCACTGTGGCCACAGGAGCGGCCAGCGTGACATCAGGGGCTGGAGCATAGTCCAGCAGCCTAAGGCTCAGTGCTGAGAGTCCAGGGGGAGTGCAGAGGGGAAGATGGGCCACAGGGTTGGGGGAGTGAACAGAGGGGGTCAGAAATGAGGGATGAGGGAGCAGAAGGGGTACAGCAGAAATACCCAGAATCTGGAAGTGGAGGAGCAGGACACTCGGGAAGTGAAGGAGGCTGTGAATGACATCCAGGTAAGTGAGACGGGAAAAGGCGAGAACAACACAGGTTCTGACGGTGTAGACCCAGGACGTGCAGGTGGGGGCCCCTGGAGGGCTTAGATGAAGGAGGCAGCCACCATGGGTCCAGGGACAGGCGCAGCCTGCAGGAGGGAAGCTAGGGAAGCGGCCTGGGAACGGCAGGATGAAGCGGCGCTGGGAGAAGGGAACCTGGGCAAGGCCAGGGCCTGGACAGGTCCTTGGGGACAGCAGGGAGGGTGGCCTCGGTCTGGGTCCCCTGGCGCCTCTCCACCCGCTGGAAGCTCCCTTCAGCTCTCTCCCAATGTCCTCCGTCAGCCCACTCCAGCCTCCTCTCCTCTGGCCCACAGACAGGACAGAGCAATGACTGTGACCTACACGGCCCGGGTGGCCAATGCCCGTTTCGGAGGCTTCTCGAAGCTGCTGCTGCTGTGGCGCGGGAGCATCTACAAGCTCCTGTGGCGAGAGCTGCTGTGCTTCCTCGGGCTCTACATGGCGCTGAGCGCCGCCTACCGGTGAGTGGGCTGGGGACCGTGAGGCGGGCCAAGCGTTGGGGCAGGGTCGGTGGCTAAGCAAGAAGGTCGGGAGGGGCTCTGGGCAAGAGAGAGCTGCTGGAGGCGGCTGTCAGGCCTGTTCGCCCGCGCTAGGGAGGCTAAGGCAGGAGGACCCCACAAGTCCGGGGCCAGCCTGGGCCACACAGGAAGCCCCTGTACCAGAGAGAGCAAGAGACAAAGGAGGCTCCCCGTGACCCTCACCCTCTACCCCACAGTTTCTTGCTGGTTGAACAGCAGAAGCGCTATTTTGAGAAGCTTGTCATTTACTGTGACCAGTACGCCAGCCTCATCCCGGTATCGTTCGTGCTAGGTACGATCACACCCCAGAGCTCCTGGGCCTGTGTCCCTGAGAAACACATTGCAACATGCCTCTGGGGAATCCTTTCCTTGCTCCTGTGAGAGTTCCCCTTCTAACCCAACCCCCAGGTTCCCCACTTGGGACTCACAACACCAGGAAGATCCCCAGGGCAGCCTCATACCCCACAACTTTAGCTATTGCCTGGCCACAGAGCGACCCCTATCTGCATGAGATTTCGTGTCCACCAGGAAAGCCCTCTAGGGACCCCATGGGACTTCTTTCTCTGACATCGGGGGAGGGGGTCCCCGAAGGCCCCCCATCTCGTATAACCCTAGATCCCCTCTCTACAAATGGCAACACCCGCCTGCCCAGGCTCTCTGAAGCAGGCCCTGTACCCAACTTCTGGCTCTAATGTTTGATGTCACTTTTGTGACAAATTCCCCCGGATGTCCGCGGGGAACACCAATCCCCACAAATCAATCCCCTCCCTGTGTTCCATGTTCCCAGCAGGGGTTCCTGTGGCCAGGGAGACAAACTGGGTCTCCACCCACCCTGACACCCACATCTCCCACCTCAGGTAACAACTGAGCAGCCAGAGTAACCAGCCTAGAGTGACCTCAGGGCTGGACCCTCAAATTCTCAGCCCCACGTGGTCAGGTTAACCAGCTTTCTCGATGCCCCTGACACAGATCCTATACCCGTCCTCTTTCCGACTCGGTCCTACGAGCTCCTGCCCCTGGTTGTCCCCGCTGAGCCTCCAATTCCCACCTCCAGGCTTCTACGTGACGCTGGTGGTGCACCGCTGGTGGAACCAGTACCTGTGCATGCCGCTGCCCGACGCGCTCATGTGCGCGGTGGCAGGGACAGTGCATGGGCGGGACGATCGCGGCCGCCTCTACCGGCGCACTCTCATGCGCTACGCTGGGCTGTCGGCGGTGCTCATCCTGCGCTCGGTCAGCACCGCAGTCTTCAAGCGCTTCCCTACTGTAGACCACGTGGTCGAGGCTGGTGAGCTCCTGGCCTGCCGGCCGGGGATAGAATAACTGGACTGGGTGGGCGGGACTATGGGAGTGGGCGGGGTTAGCAATTTAGACCACGCTCTTCAGGATTCATGACCCGGGAGGAGCGCAAGAAATTCGAGAACCTCAACTCCTCTTACAACAAATACTGGGTCCCCTGCGTGTGGTTCTCCAACTTGGCGGCTCAGGCCCGACGCGAGGGCCGCATCCGCGATAACAGCGCCCTCAAACTGCTCCTCGAGGTGGGCTGCTCGGAGGTCATTAATCCCAGGGCTGGGCACGGTGACACATTACAGTGTAATCCCAGAACTGAGGAGGCTGAGGCAGGAGGATCACCGGGATTTCGAGATCAGCCTGGACAACATAGTGAGTTCAGGGGCAGCCTTAACTGTATAGTGAGACATTGTCTCAAAAAAACAGAGGGCTGGGGCCGGAGGGTTAGCTCAGTGGTTCCGGCGCCTGCCTCGCCAGCGCAAGGACCTGAGTTCGATCTCCGGTAACCACATATAATGCTGGGCATGGAGACTCACCCACCAACAATCAACACCTCATACAACAATGCCGGACGTGGTGGCTCACGCCTGTAATCCCAGCACTCGGGAGGTAGAGACAGGAGGATTGCTGAGTTCGCCGCGGCTTGCCTGGGCACCATAGTGAGCTCAGGGCCAGCCTGAACTACAAAGCGAGACCCTGTCTCCAAAAAGGAAAAAAAAAAAACAAAAAACGGCTGGATGGGCCGGAGGGTTAGCTCAGTGGTTCTGGCGCCTGCCTCCCAAGCGCATGGTCCTGAGTTTGATCCCGGTAACCACATACAATGCTAGGCGTGGAGACTCACGCCCACCAGCAATCAATACCACATACCACAGTGCCGGGTGCGGTGGCTCACGCCTGTCATCCCAGCACTCGGGAGGCAGAGACAGGAGAATTGCTGAGTTCAAGGCTTGCCTGGGCTACATAGGGAGCTCAAGGCCAGCCTGAACTACAAAGCGAGACCCTGTCTGAAAAAAAAAAAACAAACAAACAGAGGGCTGGAGATTTAGCTCAGTGGTTCCCACGACTGCCTTGCAAGCGCAAGGTCCAGAGTTCGATCCCCTATACCACAAACTACAACGCCAGGCATGGTGGCTCACACCTGTCATCCCAGCACACAGGAGGCAGAGGCAGGAGCACTGCTGTGAATTAGAGGCTAATTTAGGGTACACAGTGAGTTCAGGGCCAGCCTGAAGTACAAAGTGAGACTCTGTCTCAAAAATAAATAAATAAATAAATAAAAAGAAAAACAACATCAAAATATTCCAGGAAACTGGGGACGGAGGATTAGCTCAGTGGTTCTGGTGCCTGCCTCGCAAGCGCAAGGTCTGAGTTCGATCCCCGGTAACCACATACAATGCTGGGCGTGGAGACTCACGCCCACCAGCAATCAATACCACATACCACAGTGCCGGGCGTGGTGGCTCACGCCTGTCATCCCAGCACTCGGGAGGCAGAGACAGGAGGATTGCTGAGTTCGAAGCTTGCCTGGGCTACATAGTGAGCTCAGAGCCAGCTCGAACTACAAAGCG
>PVIC010032757.1:0-20526 GCA_004025085.1 Thryonomys swinderianus | reverse complement strand
ACAGAGTTTCATAAAAATGTCAATCTTTAACAAATTATACAATAGTATATTAAAAGATTGATAGTATTGATATTTAACCCAAGGAGGATAGAAATCTTAATAATTAAGAAGAAAGATTACCTTTTATGTTAACTGAATGTCCAAACCATTGTATGAAACCAGATGGAAAATTTAATCACCTTTTATCTGTCATGCTCTATCTACAAGTTAAAAAATTATACTGTATTATATTGTTTATACTGACTATACACACATATACATATGTATATATGGTGAGAGAGAGTGTATATACATACATATATACATACATACATACATACATACATCCTGGAGATGTTATTCATAATAATTCCCAAGCTAAGAATACATATGGGATATAATATATATATATATATATATATATATATATATATATATATATATATATATATATATATAGGCATAATAGGTAAACATTACTGGACTAAAACCAAGTGCCTTTCTCAAATTCGGCCTTTCTTGTCATCAGAATTAGAAGTTATCTTTTGTAGGATCATTCACAAGCATATTTATTTCTTTGTATTGTACAAAGGGTAGAATTCAGTCTAGATGAAATGATTCCATCTCTTTTAGCATTCTCGTATTTATTCATACAGTTTAGATTTATGCGACCACCTTTGTCACAGAGAATCTGAACTATACACTGGAATACTATTCAACCACAAAGAAGGATAAACTTTAGGCAATTATGGATAAGGGCAAGCACCTTAATCCAATCTCTAAATATTGAATTTAAAAATGAATGTCAATCCCAAATTAAGAAAGATAAGTTTAACATTACAAATATTACACTTCTGTGAGCTTAACTATGGAAACTGAAACAAAGATCATTTTTAAAATTTTATTGGCATGACTTTATCCCTTTAGTGAATCATTTTAAATATTCAATAGATTTTCTATCTGATTCTCTTAGTTGGAAGACTGTTAAACTTTCAGATTTTGTAATAATGTAATGTCACATATTTTACAAATGTAAATCTAATAATCTGATCCTATCTGTTCAGGGATTTATGTTTATATGCTACTTTTAAAGAAATTTATACTGCCTTGAACTGCTCCCAACTAAATCCTAACTTTTGTAACAGTGAAAATGTATTTATTATTTTAACATGACCCTAAAACAAACAAGCATTTTACTCTAAGAGAAGATCTGAATTAGTTGCTGATGATTTAAATCTAAAAAGGAAGGCAAATTCTGCTCCTACAGAGAAAACACATTGATGATAGAAAAATAAGTAAGCCAAATAATTTAGAGCAAGTACACTCACAGAAACATGTATGCAGGAGTAGAAAGTATCTATTGACAAGAACAAAAAGTCCTTCAAATGTTGCTGTCCTTACAGTCTTCAACATATAATTATTCTTTAAGCATCATTAAATGCACATTTATGGACAAAATGTTATAAATACACCGGAGAGTCATAGGCACCAGAAATGTCCAAAATTCTTACCTGTTTATCTATGTCCTTATGACAATATAAACACATGCATATTAATCTCAGCTCTCTTGTGAGGTTGAGATAAGAGAATCAGTAGGGGGAACCCAGTCTGGGAAAACGAGCAAGAATCTGTCTGAACAATGAAGAGAGTCAGTACCTTTATATAACAAAATAACATATTGACTTTTAGTTCATTCTCAGTCTAGAACAACAGAGTAGACCACAATCAAAATGACAGAAAATGTTAGCAGGATAAATGTGAGAAATCATTTAAAAATATTGGGAAACATTTTATAAGAACTTAGTGCTAAGTATCTACAGAGATTATAAACTTTTATGTTGGTGAGAAAAGATAAAGCTAATTTCTTTGTTCATAAAGTGTAATTCTTCATACATTCATTGTGTGCTTTTACAATTCTATTTATAAAAAAACAAAAATCAGTGCTTACACAGCAAGCTATAAATAGAAGGTTTAGAAATAGCTTTAAAATGTTTTCCAGATGTAATTGTTTAATTCTCAGAAAGCTGACCTGTTCATTTTATTATGTTTTTAAATGAAGATATGCAATAAAAGTTTTATCTCTGAATAGTCACATATAAACACTTTTATTGTTACTGAAAAAGTTAATACTATTCATGATTAAAGTTTTTCAGTCACAAAATAAATACAAAGAGATTTAATTGTAAGGCATGAAAACCTGTCTTACTTTGGATAGCCTTTACTATGTTAGCAAAAATTATTTTTAGATTGCTATACAGCACTTTTTAAAGGCAGAGACAAAAGTTCAGAAAGAATAAAATAGAAATTATAACAAAAAATGAGAAGGAAACATCACAAATATATAATTCTGCATGCCTAAACACACTCTCAGTGCTTACCAATACAGTGATTTGTGAGACTAGCAGAAACTTGAGTAGAGGCAAACAAGAAGAGAAAATTTGAAAAATGTTATATAATAGTGTCCAGAATTTATATAAGCCAAGAAATTACCTGGTACCATCAACAAAACTAGGGAAATTAATTATTTCTATATTTTCTGTAATATATATGCTGTACCACTGGCCTCCAAATCCAGATGTTGACGTCTCAAGTCCCAAGATGCTTATGGTAGAATTGTGGAGTTTTCAGAACTGACCATGTCATGGAACCCACTACTGAGATTATTATTCTAATAAACATACCACACAAAGTGCTTTTGTCCATATGAGAACACTGGGAGAAGACATGGTCTGTGAGTTGGACTGTGGGTTCTGCTAGCAAATCTGTCACACTGTGCTTCAATTTTGAGCATCCAGAGCTGACAGAAATATGTTTCTATTTGTTATACCCAATTTATGATATTTGATGGCACCATAAATGATTTACGACAATATTGGACAGAATACGCAGGAGAGTTTTGGCTCAGATGTTAGAACTAATACATCCTATGGTGAATGGTACTATGTGTCTACCTAGAAAAATCTGAAAATAATAATAAACATGAAATATTCCAAATATAAATTAACCAAATCCTAGAATAAATTTCACAGATATTCATAGGAAATAATGATGTCAAGGTTATTACATAGTGAAATCCACAATTTTACAACTTTTCTTTATTCAAAAAACTGTAAAGTTGTATGTCTCTAATCTTGCTCTTTTCACATGCAATTAGCAGACAATTTTTATGCTTTGTCTTAATTTGATCATGTGCACAAATATCTCCTAAATATAGTAGAAGACATCTAATTATCCACAATTACATATGTGCATGGACATTCTCATATAACAAAAGTGCAAGAGTCCATAAGCTTGAGAAACTGAACTTGTAAATGAATTCTAAAATGTATGATAGGTATTGTGAAATAGTAAGAAAATGTTCAAAGGTAAAAGGTTGGGATAGGGGTAAGGGAAAAAATATTTGATGATAAAAAATAAAACAAAACTATGTATATAGGGGGCAGGGGTTTTAGGGTAGGGGAATTTGAAAAACATAAGAATTAAGTCTCATTATGTATTGGCATAAACTCTCAATGACAATTGTGATCCCACTGTCTATATAAAATGTACCAATATAATCAATTAAATTATGTATTAATGATGTGCAAAGATTAAGAAGTATATAAATAAAAGCATTAAATAAATAGAGGTGGTTTGGAAAATAAAAAAAATCATTAAATTTTCTCAGGAGTTCATATTATTCAAGGAAAAGTGGTGAGGAAATTTTCTAAGAATCGATTAGTAAAGAAAATTAGGTCTCTACAACTAGGTTATACTTAATAGTTCATAAAAAGAGAATTTATTATTTTACCAAAAAATAACTTCCGCATCTAAAAAAAAAAAAAACTTACAAGCATTTCCATACCAAAGATACTTTTAATGGAAAACTAATATACACAAATGTATTAGTTAAGTGCATCTGGGGCCAGAGATTTAGCTCACTGGTTCTAGTGCCGATTTAGCAAGCGCAAGGTCCCAGGTTCAATCCCCAGTAATCATATATAATACCAGGCGTGGTGGCTCACGCACAACAGCAATCAGTAACACATACCACAAATGCCACGTTTGGTGGCTCATGTCTGTAATCCCAGCACTAGGGAGGCAGAAACAAGAGTATTTCTGAGTTTGACGCTTGCCTGGGCTAAACAGTGAGATTCACGGTATTTCAATGCTGTATCTGACATGATAAGCAAGTTTAAAACCACAGAGTAATCTCCTGGAATATTGCTGCAATGTGAGGTCAAATAGCCCCCTAAATTTTACTGTACAATCAGTCTCTTCAAGCGTATCTGCTGTGTAGTGAGAAGCCATTCACTTCATGACTAATACATTTTATTGAGTTGTAAATTTGATAAATCATATATATGCTCATATTTGTGAATTGTGAAATTATGCAAAACCAAATGATGAATAAGTTTTGAAACAATTAGGGAACATTTCAGATACTTCATTCAGGTAATGAAATGAAGAACATTTTGGTTTCTAGAAAGTGACAATATACAAAAATTGGGTTCAAGGATGATTAAGTACATAACACACATAATGTGAAGTTATATTATCAGTTCAGTGATATATATGTTTTTCTTTTTATTTTCTAACTCATTCCAAGAAAAGGATAGAATTTATGTCACATGTCATTTTTTCACAATAGTTATAAAGGTTTTAGACTGTCAGAAAGCACTGTGCTTTGGGATGATATCTTTAACTGGCTAATGTCGAGATTCGCTTGGTCAGTATGCATACTGCAAAATCCTTCTACCCTACAGTTAACAACTGGTAAATGTAAAACCTTCAAGTGTCCTGCATCATGTATGTCAAAAGGATTAAATACTTGAAAAACAACAAAGGAATTACACATTGGGTTATTTGCATTTATGTTTATTTATTTTGGCTAAGACTTTTCAAACAAGCGCTACTCACTCTAGTAAATGAAATTATTCATTTTTATTTATAATTCTATATTGATTATTAAATTTTCCATATGCCTTGTTCATGATTTATTTAAAGTTGCTGAGAGAGCAGTACTTATCAATAACCCAACAGACTTTCTTGATGTTCACTGTGATGTTGGTCTCATTTGGATGGACTGCTGTTGCATTCCATTAATTAAGCTGAATTTGTGAAGTGATCATTATTTCACTTTTTCCACTGGGTTAATGTGCACACTAAAATGTAATCTTGGGAAGTGTGTTACTCTCAGAAAATATATGACACTATATTACACATAGGGAAGATTTAAATGTCTTTATGCACAGGTCACATCTCCCATGAGTGTTTTAATTCCCATTCAGTGTTTTTGACTGTAAAACAGTTAAAATATGTTAGTATTTTTAATCACACCTCATTGAACAATTTTGACCGTATGTGAATTTAATTATTGATAATAAGCAAGCAGCATCAGTCCTTTGAAGTTAAAATACAATTTAGGTGTGCAAACAGTGTTAACAAGAAATATATGTTAGGAGCTGTGTCAAGGGAGTGATTCCTAAAGGGCATCCTCAGAATTCAGAAGGACTAGGTTTAACTATTATTTCAAAATATTCATGGTTATGCAAGTGTTCTAAAATATTTGGGAAAAAAGGTCTTTGGAATCAGCAACATTTTGGGAAGGATTAAATTAATGCTTTGAAGCTTGAATATGATTTCATACTGGAAATCAAAAGGAACAAAATTTTAATAAATTCTAAGTAATATTTTAGGAGTGAAGAATACCAGGACATTGCAGTAAATACCAGAGAACCAAGCATAGCTACATACATGATGGATGAAATGAGGAGTGTGTAGAAGATGACATTGAATCTAAGATGGAAAATAACATTGATATATTAAGCACTGGAGAAGAACATGGAAAGATACAGAGCAAAGAGCAGCAGAGGGAGGGCCTGGCTGAGGTTTGGGGTCCAGGAAGTGGTGTACCATGATCCTTTGTCAAGGAGTTCCGGCCTCTCCTCTGCGCAAAAAATTTGTGTCTATAAACTGGCTCAAACTCAAGAACTGGTTGACAGGCCAGATTCTCTGTTATGTTGGTTTGAGGTAAGTTTCTCTCTTTATATATATTTTTTTCTTTATTTCTTTTAAGACATCACATTATTCAATATTGCTCCTGAAAAGTCAAATTGGACAACTTTCTTCTATTACATAGATTATTCTATAGGGCAATGCATTTTAAAATTCAGCAGGTTAAAAGTTCTCATTTATTTTATTATTAAAAAAAACAATGTTTTGGAGACATGGATTCTGAAACTAATATTCTGGATGGATTCTGAAAGTAATATTCAATATTAATTAAACTATTCAAATAAAAAGAAGATAGAAAAAGATAAATAAAAAGATGATTTTTTTGAGAGAGAGAGAGGGTCTCGCTTTGTAGTTCAGGCTGGCTTTGAGCTCACTATGGAGCCCAGGCAAGCCTCGAACTCAGCAATCCGCCTGTCTCTGCCTCCCAAGTGCTGGGACGACAGGTGTGAGCCACCACGCCCAGCGCTGTGGTATGTGGTATTGATTGCTGGTGGGCAGGAGTCAACACGCCCAGCATTCTATGAGGTTACTGGGATTGAACTCAGGACCTTGCATTTGAGAGGCAGGCGCCGGAACCACTGTGCTAAATCTCCGGCCCAAAGATGAATTTTTTTTTAGAAATCAGTATAGACTGAGCTGGAAGATATAGAAAAATAAATTATGTCTCCTACTGCATAACAAAAATCCTGCAAATATAGGTTAAGTTGAGTTTCCGTGTATGTGGTGAAATCTAGCCTGCAGATCAGAAATAATGTTTGGATAAACCAGGTTATAATGAATATTATGTGAAGTAAATTATTTTCTCATTGCAGGTTTATGTTTCATCTTTTCACAGATGGGTGTTTTCTAGGACTTCTTGCTATTAATATGTCCCCCTTAGATTAAAAAGGAAAAAAAATGAAGTTTTGCTAACAGTTATTCCAAATGAAAGGCAGTTTTAGAAAATCATTGCATAATGGAAATTTGTACTAGACAATTGAAATGAAAAGTTATAATTTTAGAATATCAAGAGCATAATAGTGTTAATAAATTTCCTAGTAAAAATCCACTATACTACACAGAATTATCTTTACCTAACATTGTATCATTTTTGTACTTACATAATTAGGATAAGGGTCTTCAGGGCAAAACATAGTTTAAATTGATTCTCATTTATTAAAACCAGTTAATGAACATAGAAAGAAAGCAATTATTCATAATTAGGCAATTAGCAATTGTAACAAAGAGTAAAATTTACCTAAAATTTTCAAGTGAAGGATTAAAAGGAAAAAGTGATAAGAAGACATATCTAGGATTAATTAGTGATGATTTGAATTACTTTCCTTTTAGTACCATGTTGTATTAGCACATAACTTCAGCTGACAATAAAAAAACAAACTTTTGACAGCTACTTAAATTTAAAGTTCAATTGCCTCAGTTGAAAATAAAAAGGTGAATTTAACCTCTACTATCCCTTTTAGGGTTTGTAGAGAGCTTGGTTTAAAATGTAGCAAAATGATTTATCAGTCTTTCTGTTGCATTATTGCTAATGTAATCACCACAACTGCCTTTCGCAAAATGGGTTAATTTTTCACATATTTCAAACATGCAAGGAAGTGACTATTACAAGGTTAGGGTTATATTTATTTATCAAATGAAGGAGGGCATCATATGACATTATGGCTATGATAAATTCGAGTCTTAGAAAATGACTTTGAAATTCCTGGAAAAGCTTTTTCTTGGCAGAGTGATCGCTTCCTGTAAAAGCTGATGAAGTCCTAGTCACCAACACGTTTCAGTCCATGGTGGGCCTCATTTACAATGAGGGCCTCCGGGCTTATGAGACCTGACAAGTTCCAGTCACCAGCTGATGCCTCTTTAACAACACGTGGCCGCTGCCCTACCTATCACTCAAGTGTTTGTGCGGGTGGTAAGTTGAACAGTATTTTTAACAATATTGCTAGATATATAAAAATAATACACACATAATTGTTCACTGTACATAATACTGAATAATCACAAGAGGAAGGTACATATTTTCTACTTTGTTTTTTAGAAGATATTATTTTTACTTATTGAAAGAAAAAGTTCACTCCAAAATAGTATGTCTTTTGATACTGACAACAGACTCAATATCTTACTGTGCATCTTAAATATTCAAGAGACCAAGAAAGTAATTGATTTTTTAATTTGAATTCTTTAAGGGTACATTTTACATAGAGTTCACAATCACACTCAACTCTGAGGAATTTGTACCAGTATATGACACGAGTTAATTCTCATTTTTACCCATATCCCTACTCATCCCACAACTCCCAAACCCCTATACACATGTGCTTTCTTCTTCTTTTCAAATCATGTTTATTCTTTCCCCTCATTACTTTCCCCTACTACATTCCCACTGATTATTTCTTATTTCACAAAATCTATCATACAGTCTAGAACTCATTTACATCTACAGGTTTTCATACCAAAGAAAAGATACAATACTTAATATCTGTGATCTATTTATTTTACTTATCAGCGTGTCCTCAAGGTGTATCCATTTACACATGAATGAAACCTGTCATTATTTATGGCAAATTAATACTCCACTTTATTTAAAAAAATCTTCTTTATGGGCATCTGGGTTGTTTCCAAGATTGGGCTATCACAAACTGAGCTGCTTTGAACATGTGTGCACATATGTCTTTACAAAATGATTATTTTAATTCCTTCAAGTATATTCCTAGCAAGGGAATAGCAGGGTCAAATGGAACCTCTAATCCTAGTTTTCTGAGGAATCTCCACACTGATTTCCACAATGGTTGCACAAGTCTATAACCCTACCAACAGTGGAGAAGGGTTCCTTTCTCCCCAAAGCCTCGCCAGCAGTTATTGCTGGTTGACTTTGCAATAGCAGACATTCTTTGTGGAGTGAGATGAAATCTCAATATTGTTTTCATATGCATCTCTCCAATAACCAGTGATGTTGAACATTTCTTCATATTATTCTTGGCTGATTTTACTTCTTCTTCTGACACCCATTCATGGTCAAAGCCCTACAGAGAATTGGAATAGGTGGACTTTATCTCAAACTAATACAAGCTATTTACAAGAAACCAACAGCTAGCATTATACTAAATGGACAAAAATGAAACCTTTTTCACTAAGATCAGGAACAAGGCAAGGACGTCCGCTGTCACCATTCTTCTTTAATATAGTGCTGGAAATATTAGGCACAGTAATTAGGCAAGACAAAGAAATAAAAGGAATAAAGATAGGTAAGGAAGTAGTTAAACTGTCATTATTCGCTGATGATATGGTTCTCTATATAGAGGATCCTAAAAGTTAAACCAAAAGACTGCTAGATTTAATTGCCAAATTTAGTGGTGTACTGGATACAGGGTCAGTGCTAAAAAATCAACAGCCTTTGGGGGCTGGGGATTTGTTTTAAGTGGTACCACACCAACTTCAGTTGCACAAGGGCCAGAGTTCAATCCCTGGTAGTGCAAAAAAAAATCAACAGCCTTTGTATACACAAACAACAGACTCACTGAAAGAGAAATTGGGGACTCAATCCCTTTCTCAATATCATCCAATAAAATGAAATATCTAGCAATCAATCTAACAAAGGAGGTTAAAGACCTCTACTCTGTAAACTACAGGACTGAAATAGGAGTAATTGACTTTTACAGTCTCTACAAAAATATGTTCTAAAATGTTCCCCGATATAAATCTCATTTCTCAGAATGTGTTTCTCCTATTAAGGGATGTTTGACTGTATTTTAATTACTGCTATTTCCTTTTCCTGTTTTTACAAAAATCTAAATAAATATTTTAATTTTTTTGGAAATAGTACTAAAAACAAAAATGTATTGATTTGTTTATCTTTTTAAAAGATTTATGGTACAAGTACAAAACTGAAGGAAGTCAATAAAAATCAGCAAAGTGTGAGTGGAACATTTGATCTGGAATCAGAGAGATATTTGATGAAGTTCATAAAAAATTGATATAATGGATTGGCATCCATAATTTTCAAGATAATGGGTATGTAGTCATTTTTATGTGTATAGTGGAAAACTATGGGTCATGCAATAAAAATGAATCTTGGATAGAATTTTCTTTTACATTTTCACCATCTTTATATTGTGCAACAAGAACAATAATAAAGCACTGAGTAAAATTCATATGAATTATTTGAATATTTAATTTTCTAAAAATACTGGAGACAATGTGAGATAATTTCCATTCAACATGTTAATATTTTAGATGAAAGTTATGTATTTCAACTGTAATAATATGAATTGCATGATTCTTATATATTATTTCTTCTTTGTATACCAATTAATGTATGCTGAATCTAACAATTACTTCAGATTTATGAATTTTCAAATAAGTTGCACAGTCATAATTCTCTGCTCCTTCATTAGCAAGGGAGTTTCCTATTATATGTTTAGCATTTCTGACTTTTTTTTTTTGCCAAGAATATTTACACTTTTCTCCTTTGGGTTCTTGCTTGAGCTGTAACATTTTCTATGTGCAGCCGAGTATGAAGTGCCAAAAAAATTATTCAGAAAGTGCCTAAAATAGCAGATAAGGTCTATTAAAATGTGAAACACCTCATAGATGTACCATATGGTGAGAATATTCAAGTGAGAGATAGTAGAGGGAGAAAATTCTGAAGGTGCCAAGAAATTACAATGCTGAACAACTTGAAAATGCTTATTAAATAGCAAAAAAAATTTTAAAAATGCACTTAAATAAATTGCTGTGAAACAGTATACATATGTGCCGACTTTAAAATTAATGAATATACAGGATGTTTCCCTTTTATTTGGATATTAAAATAGCAAAATATTATTAAATAAACATCTGAGAAATATCTAAAAAACATTTTAAAAACAAAGCGTCTAATTTGTGCAGAGATGACTAATATCATCAGCATCAAAAGTTCTGTTAGGCTGGGAGAGATTCATCATTTTCACCATAATCTGTTTAATTTTATTTAAATAATTTTATACTGACCAGATGTTTTCATATTCTTGAACAAAAGTTAAAAGCCCGATGGATGAACTTTATCAATTTATTTCATTGATATTCTCCAGTTTACCTTAATTTAAATGTTTTATCTGAACCCAAAGCAACTTCTCTAAATATAAGAAAACTGAGAATAAATGCTACTTTCTATAGCATTTTCTCTTCCTTGTTAAATCCTTCACTATCAATTACAAGGTTGGAGTGTACTACACATAAAACACAAGCAATATCATGAGACCACAACTTTCTAAGGAGCCGCTCATTGGTCAAGGTCTTACTAGCTGCCTTCCCTAACACTATGGGCTTTTCTGCATGCTCAGATCGATTTTCACTTTCACGTGAAAAGTTCTCCCTATTTACGCAGACTTTTCCAAACTCTACATTCCTATCAGTTTTGAAGGTAACCACCTCATGCGTGCAGTGGGGGGACTAAACCTGCTAAAAGCTTCATGGATTGCATTGGGCTGTTTGGCTCTTGCTTTCTGCTGATGGATAAAGACTCCATGTGTCTGCCTGATTTTTTATTTTTCTTCACCGCTGTTCTAATTCTTCATTTACTCTGCTACATCATTTGTTACCAATAACCAGTAATTAAATCTGAGTGCTTCAGAGAGCAGACTTGAAATGAAGAGCAAGCAAGTGGGTTTCATAGGAACTAATTAATGTGTTTAAAAAAAACACATAAAATGATTCTGGATGCAATTTAAATTTCCAACTTCAAAATTTAATAGTTGTTCAATAAGATATTTTATATTACTTTGGACTTTGTTGTGTGAGGTTTTAGAATTTCTTCTAAAAACATAGTGCTAATTCAATGTTAAGTAAAACATCTCATTTCATGAAAATAATATCCTTATGCAGTATATTGGCATTTTGGAAATTAGCATTTTATAATTAAAATATTTGCAACAATTTATTTTGAAGATTTAAAGACTATCTTTTTAGCCAGTGAAGAAATATTAGTTTGAAATACTATTCTGTTTAGAAAACATTTCAGTTTTATGTACACTGAGTCCTCAGATTGGTACTGGGCTGGGATATGAACAACTTGGGTAATGATTAGAATTTTAGTTTTAGCTTAGGATTAATGTCTTGTCTTATAACACAGATATTATCTGCTTTTGTTCCAGATGGTCTCAGATACATATTTAACCTTTAAAGAGTTCAGGAAGGAACATGACAACATCCTCTGCTCTGTGAGATTAGTTGAGAAATCCTGGGCCAGTGTCTCTCTAATGACACTGAAATTTGTTTGTATATAGGAAAGAGACTTTGAAGATTAAGTAGAGTACCCTGAGACTTTAACCAACTAACTTGAGTTGCAACCAGCCCTCAAGAAAGAGCTGAATTCATAAGTCAAGTATGCACTGTATTTTCTTTTTCTGAGTTTTAGATGATAGAAGCAATAACCTTGAAAATAATTGCCTTGTTATTATTTATTGATGTTTTCAAAATTATCAGTTTGTTACCTTCATTAATATGTAGATAATTCTGGTAATAGATTTATATTCCTATAAACTAATATATTGTCATATGTAATGATTTAAATTCAATAATTTAAAAATATGCAATTATAAAGTTTAATGCATGAAAAACATTTAAAAATTTCTGATTCTATGTACAAAAATAATTTATCTGAGCATACCAGTTTTACCATGTTCATCAAATGTATATGAGAAAAGAACAAGAATTGATACACTTTCACTCTTTATATTCTGAACTACAAATTTTTTTTTAGCACAATGAAATGTTACTTCACTGATGTAGTATACCCATAGGCCACTTGTAGTGCCTTTGTTTAAATAAATAAATTTTTCATACTAAAATGTAGCTTAAATCCTAAAATTCTACTTCTTGATCATATTTTTAAACTTATGTAATAATAACACAAGTTGAGAAATGGAGAATGAATATATTATTGTTTTCTAAAAATAAGGAGATTGGTAATATAGAATATAGAATCATTCTGGTTTGAAGTTTTGTGTCTGTAATACAGAAAAAAATTAAAGTGCTTATAATACAAGAGAATTTACCTTCTTTTGGCAAATTTTCTTCCTCCATTAACACTTTGTTATAAAGCGTAACCCACTTCCTCAAAGGCACAGGGACCAGCTGCCAGCCACTACCACATACCAGCCATGAAAATAACTGCTTACCAGAATATGCAGTCTCTACTGAAGATCACATGACCATGGTACTTAGAAATGTCAGGTGATATTAACAAGGTGACTGCACAGATGAACATAGGCCTACATCTGAGCAGCAGAAAGATTAGCAGACAAGTTGTTCATTGTGTTTAGCTATTAGAATTTGAGAAAGCTTTTTGCAAAACAACAATAATTTGCACTAGTCCTGTTTCTGATAAGTTCTAGAAACTCTCCATATTACTATGATGAATTCCTATAATTATATGATTTATTTAATTTTCCTGAAAATAGCCATTATAATTTTATGTCCACATATTGTCATAAATATGTCATATCTATTATATGTATTTGAATACAATACAATACATCTGACTAGTTTCTTCCTCCTTACCACTTACTGATCCTCACTCATTTATAATTAGTACTTCTTCATTAAATTTGTTTTCTTAGATAACATTAGTTACTTAACATGTTTAATACATATATTTTCCCATGATAACATTAGTATACCTCCTTATTTTTAATGTGAAAAACAATTATTATGGCTTTAGACATCTTTTGAACTTAAAGTCTTTAGATGGAATAGAGGAATATATAAACACATGCATACACAATTCTGTGAACCACATCCATTTTTCTCTTTAAAACAGGTACAGATGAAATGAAAAATGAGTTAATAAGATGTATTACTAAAATAATGAAATAAATTTGAATTCAAGACTTGCCTCTCTAGAATATTGTATTACAGTAAATTTGATCTATATTTTTAGTTACAGACGATGTCCAGGTAAATATTCAGAAATCATCTTAGTAATTTTAATAATCCTAGGAATTGTGATCCAGGCTTACAAAAGAGAGAAGATAAGGGAGAAGAGCTCAATCAATAAGAAGACCTAGTAGTAGGGGAACATTTAGATAGAGGCATCAGCTTCTAATATTCTAAAGCACATCAGGGTATTTATGGTTGATAACAATTATAACATTTTTCAAAACAATTAGGCTAGATGATAAATATCTGCAGTGACAAGTGACCTGGTGTAGTAATAACTCTGTTCCCCTCATTATTCATTGGAGAAAGGTACTGAAATGTCACACTGTGTCCCATAGCCATGTGTTAATACTGTGTCCATTAAAAACAAAGACATAATTTTAAACATTAGAAAATTTTCATGTAAAGGGCTAAAATCTAATGAAAGAGTTGCAAAGTAGAGTTAAAACCAAATGAAATACTTTAAACTCTAAAAAGAAAGAAATGAACAAAATGTCTCTAGGTGATTATAAATGTATATTAGAATACCTGTCTCTGATCTTTCTCGCTCAAACACAGGACTTAGTTACAGATGTAACTTGTGCACTGGAATATAAATTACATTCATACCACAAATTATAGTCCCAGTTTAAGTGAAACCTGAAAAATAGATGTGTGTGTTGTTTGTGTGTGTGTGTGTGTGTGTGTGTGTGTCGCAAGAATATCATTGCCTTCAAAAAATTCTTATGGAACATATTTTCAAGTTATGGTATCACAGATATGTTGGACAAGATTCTTCAGTAATTCCTTTCTACTCACTCAATTTAACTCTATGATACTAGAATGACAGTCTTAAAACTGAAGAGTTTAAAATAAAATGCACAAAGGGAGAGTAAATCAGACATTATTATATTATTTTAGGTTGAGGATATCTATAGTTAATATAAATTTAATAAATTAATTAATGTAAAGACTAAAAATTTCAACTCATGCTTACATCTGAAATGTGATATTTTTAAGCTTTCATTTTAGTTCACAGCTGCAGGAAATTGTATTGTCTGTAAAATCACTGTGGTGTTTAAGACAGCGTGAGTGACTATGGAGATGTTGACTTCATTCAACTGCTGTCATAGTTGAAATAAATACTATATAGTAGAATGCTTATGATTTTAAGATAATTAAATAGAATGAAAAAAATTAAGGAAAAAAAACGATATCCTGGTTTAAACAGACATGCAAAATAGGAAGTGGTCTAGAATTGTTGAGCTAGGAACACTGTTTTACTTTAGACAGGTGATGAAGGCCAGCTGTCTTGTTTCTGATGGTGGAGAGTCTGCCAAGGTGTTTAAGGGCCACAAAAAATTGAAAACGGACCCTCAGTGGACTGGTGACCATACACCAACTAGGAAGCTAACCTAGTGGCTTTCCACCAAGCAAGGCATGCACATTGACTGCTCTACAGTATCATATGCTCAATACCTAGAAAGGTTCAACACTTCTACTAAAGCAAGTAAACATTAATTAATGATTCTTATATTTTATTGTGTGATCCCTTTATTGATTCCCCTTTGTCTTTTTTCTTTGAATAATAAACAAGAGTATATTAAGTCTTAAAGTGTCGACTCACATATTTTCTTCGAGCTGTCACTAATAATTTACAACTCATGAAGCTTAGATTCTTAAACCTGATGATTCTTAAGTACTTATACACAATTATCAACTGTGAACAAAAGTGGGAAACTATGATTCAAAAATTAAATCTACTGCACATGATTATTAAAAGATCTCCTACAGATTATCTTTAAAAAAACTACATCTACTAAACATTATTGTTTATAAAATTCATTTTTTTCACACATAACAGAGATGCCATGAGGCTGAGCATACATTGTTCTCTATAGAGACAAGAACTAAATAATGACAGAAGAGAATATATAGTGCTGTGAGTTCTTGGAATCCCCTTTGGGCCAGAGAAGAGAAGGAACCATCTTGGACATTTGATTGAGACTCTAAAGGCCACTTTTTATCTCTTCCTTTTGAAATAATTTCTTTCAAGTTTCTACTGGATATTTTAAAGATTAATGTAGACACATCTTTATCAGTTTGACTGTGATTTATTCACAATTCAATTGGTTAGATAGATAGTGAAAATGATCAGTTTCACCAGACTTTAGAACATTTATGGACTCACATCTCCAGCTGAAAAAGGTGCAACTTGAAAATTTCTGTCAAAATGTGATAATTTGATTTTAGTTGTGTATGTTGTAGGTCATGGTCCTAAAAATTACCAATTTAATCTCTCATAGATGTATTTCCATGATTCCAAACACTTACAATATCCAAAACCATAAGTTGAAAAGCTCTATAGCTAAAGTAATCTCTTAGGAAGAAATGCGGTAGAAAGCAATAAGTGTTCAGGCTTTCAAGGAGAAAAAAATAACAGGATGATGATTAGAATTTTGATTTTTAGGCATTTATGTGACCTTGTAGAAGTCCAAGAACTTGAACTTCTAAATACCTTGGCACAGTATTCCTTGGGAGACAATAAGTAAAATTATCCTCTCATCTAAAGAATGTATTATTTGCATTCATAGAGGAAAGAAGAGATGAAGACTAGACATTGAAAATCTTACCTTACCTACATAATCTTCCATCTGAAAACTTATTTAAAGCTTTCAAATTCCTTTTTATCACTATAGATTATGTTTAATTTATTTTCTTTTTCAGTTTTTTTTTTTTTTTTTGAGACAGGGTCTCACTTTGTCATTCAGGCTGGTCCTGAGCTCACTATGTAGCCCAGGCAAGCCTGGAACTCAGCAATCCTCCTGTCTCTGCCTCCTGAGTGCTGGGATGACAGGCATGAGCTACCACACCCGGCTCTTTTTCAGTTTTTAAAACATTGTTGTTTATTCATCTTTTTTGAGCTATTTGAATTATTCACTGTGTCATACATGATTTACTAATATTGGTATGTTGAGATGTATGAAAATTCAGTTTCCTAATCACTGATAAACTAGAAGATGTTTGTGTACAGTGGTTCTTTATAAATAGTAATTACTTACTTGATAAGAAAATAGATTTAAAAGTAGAGTATCTACAAATATTGTTCCCTGTGATTTCTTGACCTATTCAGTAAAGATTTTGATCTTGAACTTTCCCTTTAAAGCTTTTGCAGATAATTTGCTCCAGAAATCATCTACTAGGCTCAAATTTATTTAATTTGTATTTTTTGAGACAACATGTAAATTTTTGTGCAAATGTACACTGTTATTTTTGTTTTGTTTTATTTTATTACAATGATGTTTATTTCAATTCTCTGATGCTATTGCAACAAAGAAAGAAACGAACAGAAACAAATGCTTAAAAGACGATGGATCTTTGTGTTTAATCTGGAGACTAAGAGTCGTCAAATAAATTTCAATGCGCTGAAGTCGCAGTGTTAACAAAATTGGATCCTTGGAGGGTTCTGAGACAGTTTTTGGCTCCCTTATCTTTTTTCAGCTTCTTTCTATCACTGGACTCATTGACCTATTGACTCTTCTTTGTACTCAAATATTCCTGTTCCCTTTTGTAAGAAATTTGTTTTACTACACTTAAGTCTACCAGAGAACCTACAATAATCTACCTATCTCCAAATACGTGAGACACATTCACTTTAAATTAAGAGACAAAAGATGTTACTATTTATTACACATGTAAAGCCATGACAGCCTTGTAAAGAAAAAACATAATGATAAGGATACCCAGGTAAGAAGGGGAAAAATACTAAGTCATTTTTATAATAGTATCCATTTATTCTCCTTATCCAAGAACAAGCAGAAGTAATGTTTTTAAAATAAATGAGTGTTAATACATACCTAAAACTTCTGTGAATTAAAAAACATTCTATTCAAAAACAATCTATTCAAAACATTTGCCTTCGATAATAATTTTTATTTTAGAGAAGAGGCACAAGTCTCATAGTGCATGAAGCAAGAGGTAGATGAGGCCACGCCATGTTTTTAGGTTGAGCTGCTACTGAACCTATAATAGGGTCTGGAACTTCTATACCATATGTATGGAAAGCTCTGGATCTATAAAAATAAGTCTCTACAGTGATCTGAATTTTTGAATTTGGGCTTAAAAAAGAAATGTGCTGGTAAATTGTTGCTAATTCGGCCTTTTATGTTCTTCTTCATTGTATTGATCCTACATAATCCTCAAAGGTTGCATTATGTGGTATCATTTTTTCTGTTTCATTCTATTTCCTTCATTCTGTCTCCAGTGACTTACATGCCTATAACTTTTACTATATACAGAAATAACATTCAACCACTCAGATACTTTTTTTTCCCTTTTTAACTTGTTAAACTTTATTTTGAAAAACACTTTTAGAACACAAAATCATTGAGCTGATAGTGCATAGTTGAGGTGTTTAAATCAACTGTTATAAATGTAAAACCATGTTCTGTACATTTACATTAGTTTAGATTCTCTGAAAGGACTTTGGGAATTAAATTATACTATTGAATGTAGCAAATTTAATAATCTAGAAATTTGTCTAGAAACCTGTAAGTCTACCACATAGAGAACTCCAAAACATTTTGAAATGAAGAAATAGAAAATATTGGGAAAATGGAGAGAAATGCTATTGCACGTGATGGCATATATAAAAATTGTTTTCTCAAATTAATTTTCAAATGCAACCATTTTAATGAACTTTTACTTGCATATTTATTTGGTAAACTTGGTAACTTTTTCTAAAACATCTGAGAGAGAATAAAAATTACAAATAACTAGTTAAACTGTAAATATCAAATTATAACTAGATAAATGTTCACATGAGATACTAAGAAATTTTATAAAATTCAAGCAGCAAAAGTCCAGTTGTATAAATTGTAATGTAAGTAAAAGTGATGTAAATAATATATCTCATAAGCATCATACGAGAATTGGCTAAAATGCATCTTCATCATACTGTCAGTAAAATTGAAAGATTGCTAATCTTATAGAAAAGCCATTAATTTTTTAATTTTTTTTTTGAGACAGGGTTTCGCTTTGTAGTTCAGGCTGGCACTGAGCTCACTATGTAGCCCAGGCAAGCCTAGAACTCAGCAATCCTCCTGCCTCTGCCTCCCAAGTGCTAGGATTACAGGCGTGAGCCACCACGCCCGGCAATTTTTTAAATTTTTGTTAGTATATATTGCTTTTTATTCCTGTTGTACAAAATGACCATAAATTTAGGAGTTTAAAATAATACAAATGTATTAATTTTCAGTTTTTCAGATTTTTAAATAAATTATAATGTGATGTAAATCACTTGTGGATTAAAATCAAGGTCTAAACTGGTGTTCATTTTTAGAAAATCTGGAGAAGAATCGTATTTTGCTACCTTGCAACTGCAAAATTTGACAGCTTTCTCTAACCACACCCTTTGACACTTTTCTGTCTCTTTGACAAATACCCACCATGCACAACCTAAAGAAAAAGAGAGTTTTATTTGGCTCAGGTCTTCAGTCCATACTTGCCTGGCTCCAAGGAAGAAACAGGCTGGTAAAAGGTTGTGCCAGAGATAAATATGTTCCACCTTTGGTAACCAGGAACAAAGAGAGAAGGGAGGAGTTCAGGAAGGAGAGATACCTTCAAGGTCACACCCCCAGTGACCTGCTTTTAAATAGTCCAAACTCCTAACAGAGAGTCAGCTATGATATCAGCAGTGGATTCATCACCTGAGGATTGTAGCATCCGCCTTCCATACATATGATCTTTTTCAGGGACTTTAGACCTAAACCATAACAGCTATATTTCTATGTCTTCAAAAGTAGCAACACTGTTACTTTCACCATTGTTCAACATTGAAAGTCTATGTAATTCTTAGTTCACTGAGAGAGTGGTCTGTAACTTTACTAACCCATGTGATTACATTACTTCTCCCTGGCTAAATCCCTATTCACATATGTGGTTCTTAATCCCATTGCAGAATCCTTTCAAAAGGACATAACATACGGAGTGACCCAGAGATTTGTCTGTATACATACTAAGTAAATATGCCAGACGCTTTTCTATCACTGGGACAAAAATACCCCAAAATTAAGGAGTTCGTTTGTCTCATGGTTTCAGAGGATTCAGTTCATGGTTGCCTGGCTCCAAGGGAGAATCAGCATGTGTGATGGAAAGCTTCTTTCTCACTCTCTCCATCTCTCCCCCACCCCATCTTTCCTCTTTCCCTCTGTGTGTGTGTGTGTGTGTGTGTGTGTGTACATGCTTTGTGTGTGTGCTGGTTGAACTTGGGAGAAATAAGTTGGATAGTTTTGAATTTAGCTTTCTTCTTGGTCAGATTGATTCTATCGTCTCATAGTTTCACTTTCTGCATTTGAAATCAGTATTGAGGTTCTTCTGATTATTTATAGTCTCGAGCACAGAAAACAACATTCATGATAAAGTCCAAGCATTCAAAACCCAGTGCTGTTTTTATAAAGTGCTTTTGGAATCTTCTGTGTTTGGGTTATGTTTTCTCAAATAGCAACAGAAATTGTCATCTTAGGAATGATTCCGGTACTCTACATTTTCAATGTTTTTAGATAGAAAATTTGAAGCACTCTTTCTCATAGATGGGTATCTGAGAGTTCAGTAAATGTAATTTGACCCATTATTTTGACTCATTTCTATTTTCTGGTT
>PVIC010032756.1:0-20525 GCA_004025085.1 Thryonomys swinderianus | reverse complement strand
GGGATTGAACTCCTTTGGAAACAATCTTTAATATCACAATGAATGGTCTGTATATGCAAAGCTTTACCATGATCCTACTATCCCTTTAATATAAATTCTTAGAAGTAAGATTATTATCTTATTTTAGTGTCACAGTTAAATGTCACCAGTTTTCTAAGAAAACTGTAGTAATTCACATTCTTAACCATATAAAGTGAGAACAAACTTTCACATCATTGCCATTGCTAACCCTTATTTCTATTTTCTCTTGGTTAGTCTGACTTCCAAAAGGGTTCATTGTTGTAACCTCCAGAGAGATTACATATTTTATTAATGTGTGCCCACTGAAAATCTCTCTTGTTGAAGCAGTCAATTCCCTTCATTTTTAAAAGGCTGTAAGCTACTTCAGTTAAGAAAGTTAAAGAAGCCTGATCCTAAGATAAAAGGCAACTCGTGGCAACATTTCTTTAGTTAGATGTAGACTACTTCCAGAACCATCACTAATAGGCCATAAATTGGCTCATTAAGAAAGAGGCAAATAGCCCAACACTAAGGGAAAGGAGAAGGCTGAGGGAACACAGAGAAAATTCAAATTACCTATCCGAAAAAGCAAAACAAAACCAAAAATCACCCATTCCCATGGCATGGGATAGTCCCCTGGTGGTGGGGAACTCTTTCCTGGACTCTCCACTCCCTCAGGAAAAGTAGCAATGCTCTGAGTTGCACACTGTAATGCATCTCATTTCTCTGAAAGCTTGCACTATGCTTTCAAGTGTGTCCTCAATCTCTAATAAACCCTTCTCATCCCTCTGACAGATACATCCTGAAAATTCTTTTTCTGTGATGGGAGTCAGTGAACCTCCTACAAAAGGGTGGATTAAGTTTCTTATTTCAGCTTTGGGAATCTCTCAAACGCAGCCAGGTGATAATACCACTTCCATTTCTGTATATGTTTGAAATTTTTCTATAATACAAAACTAACACATATGCACAAAAAAGCATAAAAAAGAAATTAGTGATATACTTAAAAGTAAGCCCAGCACTTTAGAATTCTCTAAAGTATTCTCTACTACTGAAAAGACCCAGTCAGCTGAAAATAAAGGGTGGCAGTGTGAAGTGAATCCATTGACTTCCACCAAGACTAAAACATTTTCCTGTTACGTTTAGGATCTGGTCAAAAAAAAATTTTTTTTTTGAGAATCATATCCACACTAGGCTTAATCATTTATAAAAGTAAACAGGAGTTCTAGGAGCTGGAGATTTAGCTCAGTGGTTCCAGCGCCTGCCTCGCAAGCACAAGGTCCTGAGTTCGACCCCTAGTAACCACATACAGTGCTGGGCGTGGTGACTCACACCTGTAACCCCAGCACTCAGGAGGCAGAGACAGGAGGATTGCTGAGTTCGAGGCTTGCTTGGGCTACATAGTGAGCTCAGAGCCAGCCTGAACTACAAAGCGAGACCCTGTCTCAAAAAAAAAAAAAAAAAGTAAACAGGTGTTCTAACCATCATCAACATTACCACTTTGTGGAAACATACAGTATACCAGATTTTAAGTGGTAAGCACTCTGCATATTTCTGGTATCTACACTGTCACAACCACCCTAGAAGACAGGTATAAACCCTGCTTCACAAAGGAAGAATCCTGAGGTTCAGGGAAGTTGCATAACTCGCCCTAGGCAGGAGAGGAAATACATTTACATATATTTTCATACACATATATAAGAAACATACTGGGTCGATCAAGCACATAGACTCAAAAGTATGGCCGATTTAAATTCCTAAAATCCACTAATAGATTGAATTTATTTAAAAAAATAAAAATTTTTATAAAATGGATTCAGAGCTGAGGACTTGGTGCAATGGTAGAACACTTGCCCAGGATATGTGAGACCTTAGGTTTTATCACAGCACTGAAAAAATAAAAGTAGAGTATCATATTATACATGTGACTATGGGCAAATTTTCTATGTTCTCTTCACCACAAGTTCCATTTGGAAAAAATAGGATAGTATACTCCTAGGGCTGTTAAGATGGTCAAATGACATAGGTCACCCTTATCAGCAACTAGTATAAGGCATGTGCTCATAAAATGATGAATACATGCCTCATGACTATGGTACTAAAGAGTTACTGTCTATGCACAATGCTGGAAGATTATACAACCAATTCCAAAAACTGGTAGACCCATATAAATAAAGGGAAATAGCAATACATGTTAAAAACCATGGGGAAAAGGGTATGACTCTTCCAGAGAAATTTATAAGAAAACAACAGAGCTCAGAATTCATGAAATACCTTTGCATGCATATAATACAATGGGTGACAAATTCAGATTTGGTAAATTTGTCTGATAAGGCAGAAAAATGTGGGCAAATGGATAGGAGAATGCATTCCCCCTTGGGGGAACCAGAGCTAAAGAGCCTATATTTAAAGGCCACTGCCTATATGCACAACCAGTTCTTCATATGTGGAAGGCATGCTTTCTAACTACGACATGAGTTAAGCCACGGAAGAGGAATACAACCATCTTCCACAAAAACGTAAAAAAAATCATTCAAAATATTTAGACAATCAGGCAGTGTGTATGGATCTTAGAGTGTTGAGTACAAAACTGTACTGCTCAGAAGGCTTGTCACTAAAACAAGTCAGACTGTCACTTTCCCAAAAGAAAGCCTCCTACTTCCCTTCAATTATGAAAGAATACAAGAACGTCAACTATGACAAGGCTGACAGGAAGAGACAGGCAGCGTTCAACCTCAAACAAAGGTGTTTTTCATTCATTATAGCAGCCTATCTTATACCTCCAACAACAGCTACATCACTTTGCCCAATATATAATTATACAACCAAGCATTTTCTATTGCATTAAAACAAACTCCCAGTATGAGATGCCAATGTCCTTACTCAGGCAACATGCTTTACTCATTTCAGAAAGATTAACTGAGTACTAACAGTAAAGAATTTCATCCGATTGTTCTTTATGAAGACACAGCAATAAAAATATCCAACTGTATTTTGAAGAATCGTTTACATATTTCTCATGTGACAAATACAACTGACATTTGCAAACCTTGGAAACACAAGTAAGATTGAATACAATGATTACATTTCTTACATTTCAGGAAATATTACACTCCTAAAACCAATACACTGTTCAAACGGAAAATGAGCATGGAGTAAATTAGGGACACCCAACTGAAGATAATAAGCTCTTTTGTAAAAATAGCCAAAGAAGCTACAGTTTTGGGTATAGTGGTAAGCTCCTGTAATTCCAGTTGCCTAGAGACTTGGGGGAGGTCCATGGTTGAAGTGCATATCCTTTAAATCTGAAAGCCTTACTTATCAGTATGCAGTGTGTGCTGCTGCTGCTGCTGCTGTGTGTGTGTGTGTAGTGCTTTTTGCTTTCCTGTTCGCCCGGCACTTTTCTGTTTATGTCCTACTTTTGTCACCGTAGTCTTGCCCTGAGCATATTTCTGCATCATCTTCAATAAATGCAGCTGCTTTTCACTTGCTGTTGGATGTGCGCTTACAGTTCATTACCTGTCACATATAAGAGCCTGACTTTGCCTGCTTACTTTATCAAGTAGTAACATTGGGTGGCATCAATCAGAAGCCATCACCAGACCTCAGAAGACCTTAACAGAGGTCAACATCCAAGTAACCCAGACAAAAAAGGAAGGTAACGGGGCGGGGGATTTAGCTCAAGTGGTACCGTTCCCACCTTGGATACACAAGGGCCCGAGTTCAATCCCCCGTACAGCAAAAAAAGGAAGGTAACTTCCTGCTCAGGGTGACTGTCTCTTCCTCTTTGTTGGGCACACAGGACACATTTCTGGGTTGAGCAGCTGATCCAGAGGAGACCAGACTGGGGAGGGAAAGGCTTCCACCTCTGTGGGAAGGGCAGGGCAGAAGGGCCCACACTCATCAAATGGTGTTGAATTTTGCTGCTGATCTCTGCAGCACGGAGATTCCCCTCTAGTATCCATGGTTTTCTGTGCCCCAAGGCAACTGGCAAGGTTTATGTCTTGCACAGGTGCCAGCGTACTGGTTTTAAGTCATTCTGACTGGGAGAGTGTCCTCTAGGTGGCTTCCTTGAAGGTCCTTGGGTGACCAGGGAATGTGAGCCGATGGGCCTAACCCACCTATCACTGTTGCTTTTTTTTGCAGGGTGTAGTTGGCAGCATGTCCTGTGCCTGAATGGCTCTTTTCAGTGTCCAGGTTACTTGTGGCTCACACGGCATGAATGCTCTCCTAGGTTCATTTTCCTCCATTCTCTCCCTTGTGGTCCCACCTCCTCCTCACATACCCTGCAGGTTCTCATCTATGAGAATATCCTAAGTATTTGGCTTGTTGGTGCTGAACAACTCAAGGAAACACAGAACTGGAAAGTACAATGCTGTCCCACGTGAAAGAGAAAAGACAATTAAATCTCTACATTTTAAAGTCCACACCTGGAGAGGTGACACAACAGTCTTAGCACCTGTGTGTTTGAGAAACAGCAGCTCTGGCTGGGGTGACTGGTTTGTTCCCAAGAGCTGTTTCCCCCTCAGTTCACTTCTCTGATGCTAGTTACTTCTGTCCATTTTACTTAGTTTTCCTTTCACTGGGACAACTGGCTTCAAGGTTATGTTCCTATCTAAAAGAGCATGTAACCTATATTCACTGACTGAATTTATATTGTGTCTGGCTTCAGTGGTTTGACCCCAGATCACATGTTTCATGGCTGATTTAGTGAGATGAGGTTTGTTTTTTGTTTTGTTTCCCAGAACAAATGTTTTATCCTACTTCACGGACTGCCAGATAGCGGGATAACATCTGTTTCTTGGCCAAGGGCTGAGAGCCACATCTGGGAGGAAGCTGTCAAGGTTCTAGGGTTCTGATGAATAGGGCAATTGCTACCCTCTCTAGCCAGGATATTACGTGGTTTTACAATTGGCTAAGTGGCAGCCAGCCAGTAAGCCATCCCAGATTTGGACTCTTTGATGAAAAGATGAGTTGCGGAGACAGAATCATGATTGTTAGGTTTAGAAATAAAGCGGCGCATGCCCCCACAAGGCAGAAGATACCCAGCCCCCAGGAGGTTCAGCTGTATCAGGAGATGCCTTGATAGAAGGTGAAAATGGTTACAGATATTCTAGGGGATGCCCTCTCGGTTCAGGATGGAAATTAACCCAGCGAAAGGCTCTGTAAGTCTCCTGGGACCTGATCTCCAGGGATTCAGCCACACAACAGGTCACAGACCTGGGATTGAGGGGCACAGGAACTGTCATGTCCCAAAGAATGATGGGAGATTCACTCAGGGGTAGGGCTGTTAGGTTTCCCACCTCCTCCATCTTGGCACATGCCACACCCATCTCACCAGATGCCCTGTTTAAATCCCTGCTTAACAAGTTTCTTTCTCAGTTATAGATATTCAGCAATGCAAGGACAAAGTGTGATGGCTCTCTGAAAACCCTGAAAAGTTTGCTGACAATATCCTAATGATGGCTTTTGATCTGACTGGTAAGATGTCCAATTCACCCTGGTTTCTTATTGCCAGCAACACAAAAGAAAAGGATTTTCAGGGCTGCAAAGTGAGCTAATGATGAAGACTTCACAGCTTTACTCTCTGATATCAGCCAATTGCTGTTATTTGGACCCAAGAGGGGCCTGAGTGGAATTATAACACAGAAGGTGGACAAGCCAAATGAAAATTATCCATCAAGGCCATTTTAGTGGGTGCGCAGCAAAGATGCCCAAACCTGTGAACTACGATAAGCTCAGTTCTGTTAGTCAAGACTGATGAAAATCCAGTTGCTTTTCAGCTCTAGTGTGAAGAGGCTCTGAAAACACATTAACTTAGACTCAGAGTCAACAGAAGGTGAGATTACTCTAAGGCAGTGTAATATTAGTCACCTTCAGATAAGAGGAAAAAGCTCCAGAAAGTCCACCTGGGCCCAGAAACCTACATAGTCAATGAGCTGATGTGGGTTGTTCAACTTTTAATGAACAGGGTGAAGTAGAGACAAATGAGAGGTGGATATAAGGAAAGGAGGCAGGTGGAAGCCATGCTCCACCTCAAGGACAAAGCTCTTGGTATTAAGCAGAACCGAGGTAATCCAAGAGTGATGCAGTCCAGTGCACCTCTCGATATGCCTGTCAGTGCAGCAGAGCACTGGGTGAAGGAATGAATGTTCTCAGAAACCACCGGGCTCTCGCTAGGCCTGTCAGAACATAGAAGAGCCTTAGCATTGGAAGAGTGACTCCTCTCACTCCCAGAGAGGGATGAGGTCATCTATCACCACAGTGGCTCAGGAACCCTGACCAATGAATGATGGCACTCCCCAAAGTGGCCTACATGGCTCCCACACAAGTGAATTCCCTTACAGAAGTCTTGGGTGACTCCAGAAGCATTAGGAGAACAAGTTATATTTCTCTGTGACACTCGATTGAATTATTCCATTCCTGTTTCTTATTGGGACAAGCTCTTGGCCCACTTTAGGGTTGTTGTGCACCTTCAAGGAGTGAACTGGATGGCTTTCTTTACTCACACTTTGAACTGTCATTTGGGAGATTTCCTTTTCCAAACTACCTCAAGGTGATACTAGAATGTTCCATACCAGGAACTGAAGGAGATACACTTTTCCTACTCAAGGCCACTCTAACAGGCAAATCTTGACATTTGGGTCCTAGCAGCTAAAGACTCAGAAGGCCTGACCCCAAGCACCCAGTGTCTGCTTGGAGTTGATCCCCAAGCATGATTCAATGCACCCAGGAAGGGATATCAGGACCATTCTGGAACTCACTCACCTAAAGGACCTCACAGAAAACCCATTATTGATAAGTTTTTGGCTACAGGGTTATTGGTACCATTCCAGTTCCTGTGCAATACAACCATTTCACCAATATCAAGCCATAGGGAGAGTACCACTTAGTATAAGACATTAGAACCATCAAGGCAGAGCCATCACTGAGGCATAGGAACATATGCCCTTTAAGCAAACACTAAATGATTCTCTGTCCTTAATCTCAAGGATCCATTCTTTTCTATTCCTGTGGACCCTAACTCCCAGAATTTGTTTGCCTTTTTAATGGGAAGATCCCCAAACAGGACTTCACCAACAGCATATCTGGACTATCTTGTCTCAGGGTTTTACACTTAGTTCCCACTTGTATGCATGGGCTTTAACTCAAACCTGAGAGATTGAAATTTCAAAAAGAGAAACCTATAATAGTGTATAGCTGACCACCTCATTTGTAACCCCACTAAAGAGTTATTTGATTAAAAAAAAACTTAAGACTCTCAATTTTCTAGAAAGAGGGAGTCATAGGATGTCCCAACACAAAGAGCCAGATTTCTCAACAAAAGGTGGCCTATCTGGGATACATTTTACATCAAGGGCAAAAACAACTGTCACCAAGGAGAACAGAGGTAATTTGCTATCTGGGTCCTCCGGAGTCTAAACAGTAGCTGAGGGCTTTTGGGGAGTGGCAGGGTTAAACCACATAAGGACATCCATTTTGGAGCAATAGCTAAATCTCTACATAATGCAACTCAAGGACGAGAAACTGAGTATACTGGAAATGGACACCAGAAACTCAAGAGGTTTTTAAAGCCCTACTGAAAAGTGACAGAGTGTACATGAAGTTTATAAATCTCACTCATTCCACAAGTACTTTTTGTATATATCTTTAAATGAAGTTACATTAATATTTAATAATACCTATTAGACTAGACTCTTTCACGAGTATTTTTAAAAAGTAGACTAGACTTCTCAAAAGCATACTTTTACTCAGACAATTCTCATGACTAAAGCCACAGAGTCCCTCATATTTTAATTCACACATGAAACTTTCACTGTAGGAAGAGGAATTTTCAAATCAAGTGTGGTGGTGCATGCCTGTAATTCCAGCACTCTGGAGGCTGAGGCAGGAGGGTGCAAATTTAAGTTCTTGGTGACATAGATATCATGTCTCAAAATAGAAAATAAATAGCTGGTTATACAGCTCAGGGTGAAGGCCCTGGACTCAAGTCCAGATATACTTCCTCCCCAAATTCCTTCTAGATCAATGACAGCAACTAAAACACAATATTGGCCACAAATGTGATAATACCATGTGAAAGAGCCAGAAAATTTGATGGGAAGATACTCTGAAAAAAGGAAACGTATTGTCTATGATGACCTATTATATTTAAGCTAGCTGCTAAAAACACTAACCAACCATTTAATATGTAATCAATATTTTCAAATGTATGTATGAGATGGTTTACATTTTTACTTTTACATGAAATCATTACAACTTGCTTGATAATTTATTTTCATAACACATCTGAGTCCAGATTAGCCACACAGCCATTGCTCGAATCCCACGTGGCCAGTATACACCTTATGATATGACATATTCCTATTTCTGTGTGTGCATGCATATACACAATATATGAAATAGTTGCTGATTTACAGTATAGAGAATCTATTACCTCCTCATAATCTGGGGGAAATTCATAGAAATAGGTATGAACAACTAGCACCTAGAAATGGCAATGACACAGATGCCTGTTATAGCTCACAAGGGTGGAAGGTGAACCTGTGCCTCTTCCTCTCCCAGACATGAGCGCTCCCATGCTGGGCTCCTGGCTGTGGCCTCCACTGGCCCAGGCAGGACCTGGCGCTACACCCAGTGCTCAGCCAGCAATGAAAGACTTACCTATGCCCTCCTTTGGATGGAGGCAGGCCAGCAGCACAAAGAAAGAAGACATACTCTGAGGAAAAGTGCACCCTGGCAGGCACACTGATGTCACGTCTGTGTCTTCTCAGTTCTATGCAGGGCCCTGTTCCCCTGCTTACAGAGGTGGAAACCCTATCAAATGCATGGAAATATCTTCGCAAGTCCATATTGACTTCAATCTGCACAATTGACAATAGAATAATATATTCCACAGCTTTGGAGGTTAATAGTGTAGTGGAAAATGCAGTGTTTATAAAGTAGACTAGGTACTGCTGAGACCTGAGTGACTATCTGGGTCTGGCATCCTACTGTAAGAACATGAACAGCTGGAGAAAAGAATGTTCATGTAAGAAAACATTTGTTAAACTGAATATTTGCCTGTGATACTGATAATGAGCATTCTAGAAAAACAGTTCAGAAAATACACTAGGGTACAAATTAGTAAAAACTAACCAATATTATATTAATCTTATACCTACGATTTGATATGTGCTTCATAGGAAGATAGCACATGACTGTTTTCACTGCATATTTCAAACATTTAGTAATGTTTCTGAAATGATCATGAACAGCAGGGCTGATCTTCCACCTGAAAAACATTATTAGGCCCCTAAAGTAGCCCTCTCCAATACATCCTCCATCTTTTTTTTTTTTTTTTTTTAGACAGGGTCTCGCTTTGTAGTTCAGGCTGGCCCTGAGCTCACTATGTAGCCCAGGCAAGCGTCAACCTCAACAATCCTCCTGTCTCTGCCTCCCGAGTGCTGGGATTACAGGTGTGAGCCACCATGCCCAGCTACATCCTCCATCTTTGCTGAGGTTAACCACAAACTTGAATTTAATATCCTTTATTCCTATATTTCTGTTTAGACCCTATTACATAGGTAAACATTTATAAACAATATAGAGGTTTATTTTGCATAATTTGAACAATGTATGCTTGGTAACTGAATTATACAAGTTGCTTGTTTTATTCAATAAAATGTGAAGCGTGATTTGTCAGTGAGGATATAATTTTGTTTAACTGCTATGGAAAATTCCAGTGCACGAACATACAAACATGTATTAATTCTCATTATGGCCATTTTATTTTTGTTTTATGCTCTGCCAAAGACAGCAGCCACAAATACTCTTTATGTGCCACATTGTGTTTCCAGGCACCAGTGTAGATGTCTTGTTAAGGGGTGGCATGAGCAACCTCATTCAATCACCCTAAGTTGTGTAAGATTTACACTCCCATCGTGGGCTCATTAAGACACTAATTTCTCTAGATATTCACTGATATTTGGTTTAACACTTGGGTCGCTAGTCTGTGAGTATCAGATAATATAGTGGTTCTATTTGATACTTCCCTAATAACCATTCAGGCTGAGTATATTTACTACACTTGAGCTTAGCCAAAGAGCCAAGAAGTGATGGGCCTGAGTATATTTTCCAGTCATATATTCCTTGAGTTGCCTGCCCCAACTCTTCACTTCTCTGTTGATTTATTGATAAAATAATTTTTTTCAAAGGTCTTAAAAACTTTTTCCTGAATATTAAAACAAAATTATGCATATTACACTTAAGATATTAATCTATCTAGATTTGACTTTTTTTTTTTTTTGCTTTTGAGACAGGGTCCCGCTTTGTAGTTCAGGCTGGCCCTGAGCTCACTATGGTGCTCAGGCAAGGCGCCGCGAACTCAGCAATCCTCCTGTCTCTGCCTCCCGAGTGCTGGGATTACAAGCGTGAGCCACCACGTCCGGCATTGTGGTATGAGGTGTTGATTGTTGGTGGGCGTGAGTCTCCACGCCCAGCATTGTATGTGGTTACCGGAGATCGAACTCAGGACCTTGCGCTTGCGAGGCAGGTGCAGGAACCACTGAGCTAACCCTCCGGCCCTCTAGATTTGACTTTTAAAGTTAAAACCTCATAAAACACGTAAGATTGGAATATGTAAGGTCTCTAAAAATGTTTAGATAAAGAGCTATTTCCTAACCAAAATGCAGATCAACTCATTGATGGATATATAAAGTACCTCTATCCCTACAATGGAATATTACTTGGCAATAGAAAGGAATGAAATGCTGATATATGGTACAAGACAGATGAAATACTCAAAATGGTAGGCTAAGTGAGAAGGTCTTCCCAAAGCCTAAATATTGAGTATTCCATTCTTAATAAATCCACAGAAGCCAAATGCATACATACTGACAGAGCCGAGGGTAGAAGAACCTAAGTTACAGTTCTTACAAAGCTACCTTTTCTACAAAAGTGAAGGCAAGTACACCAAGTGGGACAGGGAAACCACCAGAGCCTCAGCCAAACTCAGTTCCAGGGCCTGACATCTGTTTCTTGGTATGCTACACATACACAGCAAGCACACCCAAGAAGTTGGGCACTCACCAGCTAGCCTGACTGCTGCTTCTTGTGCTCATCACTGCCCTCCACCCGAATCAAGGACACTTTCTAGGGCTTGGCAGATGCCTCTTTTCCCATCATCGCCACCTGGAACAGCTTGTCCTGGACTGAGGCCTGCTCCCATTTGAAACTAGGCTGGAAGATAAAGGAGAGAAAGATGCAGAGGACTGACTAGCAGAATACAGGCAGAACAGATGTCGCTTTAGCTGGCCCAGTACAGGCTAGGCTTGTGGACCAAAAGAACTCTGAGCCTGGCTACTGGCCAGCCAGGAAAGTAAAAGGCTATGAAAGCATATCCGGATCATCTCACCTTCCTGATGTTGGGCATCCATGACAGCTACCAAGGGCAGGAGAAAGTAACAGTACAGAGCCAGAGCAGGAGAACTGGCCACTAGGTGAGGAATCAGGCACACACAAACCCACTGAGTCTCAGGGCAGGGGCTCGTTCCCATGTGAGCCTTCCCTTCAAAGGAGGTGGGGTGTGGGAAGTCCCACCTTCCCCCTGCCAGCACTCAAGAGCCTGAAGATCACAGAAATCCTCCATTTTGAACATTTAACTCTTCATCCTGAATATCCTTTGGCCAATTTCAGGACATTCTGCCTAGAAAAATAATCCTACAGAGATAAAACAAATTATTATTACTACAGTGGCCTTAGCAATACCATTTATTGTAGTTTTTAAAATATAAGCAACCTAAATGTCTGCAATCAAAATTAAAGAAAATATAACAAACTCATAGTGTCATAACACTAATGGAACATATACTCAATCTATAGGTTGAATCTAAAATAGAGCACCAGTAAACAATGTTTAGTAGTAAAAATGTTTATAAAGCAGGTATTATGAATGGAAAATAATCATAACATTAAGCGAAAAATACCAAGATAGAAATTTACTATGACTTTAAGAATGTAGTCCTCAACGGAGAAAGAAGGCATGTGAAAGACACTATGGTGGCTGTATGAAATAATGGGGTTTTTGAATTTTATATTTTCTAAATCCTTCATTAGCATATATTATTTTAACATTTAGAAACTGTTTAACAGTACCTCAAAAGAGGGTGGGTATGGAGTTTAGGTTCCTCTTAAAGGATCCTCTTAGGATAAGGGAGGGTAAATTCTTAGGACATGGGTCTGAACCAAGCACTGTGGAACAGGCCCAGCATGACTGAGATTTAATTGTCAGTAAGAGTTAGGCTTTAGCAGGAAGTCCGGATTAGATAAGGGCATACTGGTGAAGCCCCATATGACATCAGTGGACTTAGATGGGGAGAGATACAGACCTGAGCTAGTACATTTTCTCTATGTTAGTAGTTCAATGGACTTTGCAAAGTCCCCACTGCAAAACAGGCCCTCAACAAACACACCCTGTTACTCTAGGACTGAGTTCTCAGCCTCTAGAACTACAAGAAATAATTTACTTTCTTTATGAATTGGCTAAGCCTACAGTATTGTTATAGCAACAGAAAAGATTAAAACAATACCCTTTCTTATAGATTTTTAGTCCTGAGTATGGTGAACACTCCACATTAAGCCTAACTGTATTCTGATGGTATCACTGCCAGTGTTATTGCGTGGAGTCGTTACAGGAAGTCCACCTTTTGATCATCATGAATTTGGCAATTTCTGAGCAACCCACTTCACTCTCTCACTCCTTGGTGATACTGAAGGTTTTATTATTGCTTCCCTCCTCCGAGCACTCATCTTTCAAGAATTCTGACAGCCAACACTCAACATCTTTATGTCTGTGGCCTTCTCTGAGGTTCTACACGTCTATCACTGGCTTCTAATGCAATAACAGCAAGAACTTAATGAATGATCAAGAGGAATCAAACCCTGTAAGGGAATGTATGAGCATTTTCTGTTTCCTTCTTAGACCTGTCAAGGTGCCCTTCAGGGCAGCACTTCCAAAGAAATCCAACCAGGATCCCAACAGCTCTAGCCTAAGGATGGCACATCTCACTTTCTCCTTATTACACACTAGTTTCTCCAGAGACTTAGAAGTTAGTCCACTGCTTGGGTTCCATTTTGACATTAATGTCTCTCATTATTATTAATTTGTAATAGCTTCATTGAGGTATAACTTGTGGTATTTACTTTGGCTTTTGGTAGAATTTTCCTGTTTTACAACTACAAGAACAATGTATCTAGCCACTGTAAAGAATGTGATGCACATCTATACTCTGTTCTTGCTTGTGGGACCTGCCAGTTTCTTTGTTTCCTTGGTGATGTACATCATTTACTTAATATATGTGTTTTCAATTCTTACTGAGGTTGAGAGCTGGTCATATAAACATGAGGACATTCTCCATGGAGTTTCTCCTAAAGATCTTCAAGAACTCTTTTATATTAAGGTTATTTACTACATATATTATTTATGTTAATGTTATATAATATTTGTCAAACATATTTTCTCTAGCTTATCATCCATTTCTAATTTTTTTCAAATTGTCTCTAATTTACATAGTCAGGTTGCTAGTTTCAACTTAAGGTTCTTCACTTGATGCAGTGCTTAGAAATTCTTCATTTTATTTTTGTGGCTTCAATTCTTACATGTAGCATCTTTTATTTCTTCTAATATTCATTTAGGGGTATGAGGTAAGATGAGGATTTAATTTTAAGTTCTTTTTCTAACCTTGAGCCACCACCAAAATAAAAGTAAACACCAGTTTTAATGGTTGAAGATATTTTAAAGTTAGTTCATTTTAAGGCAAGCCATTTAAAATCTTTAGCATTCAGAAACTCAAAACCCACAGCCATCATTTAAACAACAAAATATTTTGTTAGAACTAAAACCCAAAGATAAACTCTTATTTTTCCTCTTCACATCGTTGAAACTCACCAAACCAAAATGGAAGCAAATGCTTCCAAATCAGAAACAGACAGTTTTGCTTCAACACTTCACCCTTTCTCAATGGTTAATTTATGAAAACCACACTGGATCATTAGACCCCTCTTCGGACCCTCTCGTTCATCAGTTAGAGACACAATGTGAGGAATAAGAGATTTTTGGTAAAAGACAGAAACATCTTGAGGGTTTTCAAAGATCTCACTCAAAACATTATTATGAATATGAAAACACAAGGCACATATAGGAAGAAAATATTTACAAATCAGAATGCAGTAAAGGGAAAGCTTAAGGAAATCTTACTACTCAGTCAAAAATAGGCAAAAGATATGAGTATACATTTTACTGAAGAAAATCTAGGGTAAACAAACAGGCACATGAGATGTTCAGCACAGTTATTAGGGAAATGCAAATCAAACCACAATGAGTACCATTTAACAGCTACTATAACTGCTACAATGAAAAGAAAAAAAACATGTGTTGATAGGGATTAGAACCAGAACTTTCATGCATTACCCATAAAAATACAAAATGATACAACTACTGTAGAAAACATTTTAGCAGTTTTTTTATGAAGTTAAACTTCACAGTTCACCAAATTAATAAACAGAAGGACTTAGCACACCTACTCAGTCATCTATCCAAGAGAAGCAAAAAAGTACTTCAAAAACAAACAAAGCAGAAGAAAAACTCCTGTTAAAAAATGTCCATAGAAGCATTGTTCATAATTACAAAGAACTGGAAACAATCCAAATATCTATTAACTAGTGACTAAGTACATAAAAGTTAGTTTAGAATCTGTACAATAGGATACAATCAAGCAATAAAAATAAACACAGATAAAAACACTACACTGTGGGCTGGGGATTCAGCTCAAGTGGTACCGTGCTTACCTTGGAAGCACAGGGTCCAAGTTCAATCCCTGGTCCCACAAATAAATAAATAAATAAATAAATAACACTGATCAGCAGGTATGACTCAGTGGTACAGTGGCTGCACACAATGAGAGAGGCTCTGAGTTCCATGCCAGCACTGAAAAACTAACAAAAGCTATGAAAAGCTATACATAAGAACTAACTGAACCAACCTAAATTAATTATCCAAAAAAAGGCTAGTTTACAGGAGTAGAAGAGTAAGTGGTGACATGAGCTTGTGTAGGGATGAGGAGTGACTAAAAGTAGGCACGAGGTTCCTTTTCAGGTCTTATAAATGTTCTAAAATAGGACTGGGTGACAGTTGTCCAATTCTGTATATTTACAAAAAAAAAAAAACAAATGAAAGGGGGCAATTATTGAAATGTATTTTATATATTTATGATATATAAAATACATTTCAATAATGTTGCTTTTAAATGAAAGAAATAGAAAATGGCATTATCCAAAGAAATCTTTTTAAAATCCAATCCTGATTAAATAATGGCAATACAGTGTCTAGGATAATACCTCGACAGCTCTGCCTGGTTATCCAGGGCCTACGAGTCCGGCTTCCTCACCTGGAAACCTTCTCAAACACAACCGCTGTCATTGCCAAACACTCAGGTAGAGACATAAAGCCTAACTTGCTCTGGGATACCAGATGACTTCCCATCACTGCACTTGTTCCTCACTGAAATGGGAATATCTCACTTTTAAACTGAGGATAATGATATCTCACAGAGCCAGCAGGTAGAATGCCTTAAATAATGCATTTAATACACACAGCACAATGTTCAGTGAGGAAATATGCCTTCACAAGGCTTACCATTAGTGCCTCCTCCTCAAAGAGGCATTGTCTGACCACCGTGCCTTTCTGTGCCCTCTTTTTTTCCTTCCTAGAACTTGAAGACTTTTTTTCTTTTCTTTTTGAGACAGGGTCTCACTTTGTACTTCAGGCTGGCTCTGAGCTCACTATGTAGCCCAGGCAAGCCTTGAACTCAGCAATTCTCCTGCCTCTGCCTCCCAAGTGCTGGGAATTACAGGCGTGAGCCACCATGCCCGGCACTGTGGTATGTGGTACTGATTGCTGGTGGGTGTGAGTCACCGTGTGCGGTATTGTAGTATGTGGTTACTGGGGGATTGAACCAGGGACCTTGGGCTTGCTAGGCAGGTGCCAGAACCAATGAGCTAATCTCTGGCCCAAAGACTATTGTTTTTTCCATTCCTCTTCCTAGGCCAAGGTCTCCTTAATGTCAGGGACCTTGTCTCTACAAGGCCATGCCCAATGTTAGTAATGAGTATCTGGCAGCTCAGGGGCAGTGTTCTGGTACGTTGCCTCTGTGACACTATCATTTCTTAAGACTGTCTCCTGTATCTGGCCTCATCCTTCTTGGTCTTTCCCTCCTCAGTGGTCCAGAACCAGCCTCATGGGAGCAGTGAATAAAAGTTGACATTGCAAGGAATTAACGAGCTTGAGAAAGTGGCTGAGGAAACAGGTTCCTGAACTGAGGGGAGCAGAGGGCAGGCGGATGGTTGCAAAAGGGAAGAGGTTGAACTACAAGTACAGATGTCAACAAGTAAGCAACTTCAGTTGAATTACCAAAATGGCTGCTTACATGAGGTACAGAAGCAGCACGTGGACATATACAGGACTTTACTGCTTGTGCGTCGCTTCTCTTACTGGATGGTGAGGTTAAATGTACTGGTTGATGTCATCTTTATGTACATGCATGCTCTGAAAACCAAAGTTGAACACAATGCAGTATCTTGCATTAAATACATTTATAAAACTGGGGTTTTAAATCACTTTATAAGTTTATACAAGAAGTACACAAATCGAAAAGGCTCCAGCACTGAATTTTAAGGGAACTGGAGCCCTCTCTAGATCCAGCCTCTGGGGATTAAATACAAGGGTATCCAAAAATATTTGACTTTGTCTGAAGGAGATGGAACAGATATTCTTCTTTGGTATTTATCTCTTAACTTCTCATTTGTTCATGTTAGTACTATAGTCATCTAAACTCTTTTTAAAGATTTTTTATTTCCCTGCATAAACATGAATTCCTTAATCCTCAAGTAACTGCTAGCAAGAACAGGCCATACATCATATTTCATTCTTAGCATGTCCTTTCTTCCATCTTTCTCCTCCAAGCTAGGCACCCAGTGGAGGCAAGAACATAGCTTTGCAAACATGCAGCAATGCACTCTGTCTCCAGACAAGCCATTTATTCCCTCGGATTAGTCACTCAACTGAAAAGGAAGTTGTCAAACAATCAGCAAGGTTCTTTCTGGTCACAGTCTGATAAAAGTGGTGGTGAGGGAAGCTTGAAGTACTTAGGAAATGCTGCTTTTTGCATCCAAAAGATCTAGATTAGAGCCCCACAATTTACTCAAGGAACATTTTGGGCAAGTTCCTTAACGTCTCTAAGCCAGATTCTCTGTTTTTAAAAAGAGTTTGTACTTTGCAGAATTAAGAAAACTAAACAGTACCTGTCTAATGCTCAAAAAAGATGGTTCTCTGTCAACCTGGAATCACCTCCAACTTTACTCTCCTGGATCTTTGGAGACTCAACCAGAATTCCCCTAAACAGGAAAGACAGTAACAAGTACAGAAGAGAACCTGACCAAGGATACGTTACTAAATTCTACTTACCTTGCCCCTCAGTCTTTCAACACAAGCTGCCTCGTTCTACTTCATCTGGGCCACAAGCCAAGCTAATAAACTATGCACCTCATACTCCAAATGTGCTGCACACTTTCCAAGACTGAAAGAAGCCTCACATACCGCCTGCATGTTTTCTAAACTCTTCTATACATCTGCATCTTATCCTAGCAGAACCTTATTTCATGTACACAATCCAAATTCTTAAAACGTAGCAACAGACACTCAAAGGAAAAGTTGCCTATTCAAGGATTCACAGCTAATAGGCCTAGAACTTAAGACTTCCTGAAGCCCTCTGAACGCCCCCCAATAATGCACCTATACTCAACTCTGAGCATTTCATTTAAATTTAGTATACTTTACCTTCTTCATTCCTATAATCCCCCAATAAGTGGCTGATAAAGCATCCACTTATTCAGCACAGGTGTGAGAGGAAATGTAGCACAGTAGTTCACCAAACAACCTTGGACTTGATCTACTTTAATTCTATTTTTCCCACTTGTTACCTTGGGTGCACACCACTTCTTGGTCTTAATCTATCAAATGGGATAACAGAATTCTACCTCTCATAGCTCTGTTGAAAATCTTAAATAATATCCATAATGTGCTTAGTGCAATACATGGCTGCCTCTACATGCAGAAAGATGAGCTGCTTTCATTATTCTTCTAGGTGGTGGGGACAGAGTCATGAATCACACAAGAACTTCAGCCTCAAGAAACATTTTTAAGGGGAAAAACAAGACACAAGTAAATACAATTATCAATACAAATTTCAGTTGGGTCAATTGCCATGAAAATAACATGTGACCGTGGAGTAGGAGCTACTTTCAATGTTCAAGGAAGGATTCTTGGAGGACATGTGAGCTTTTACAAGAATGAGCACAAGAACCAGATACTGTATAAAGCTAAGGTGGGAGCTGCAGAGAGCAGACAGATTTCTGTGCCTGGAGCCGGCTGGTATCTTCTAAGAAAACCAAAGAGGTCTTGAGGCTAATGGGAAGGTGGTGGAGGTGGGCACTAGCCTGAGACGTGGTCGGAGAAGCCTCTTCTGGACGTGAGACCCGAGCATCTTCCGAGCCCCAGGACACTTCACTTTCTCGCACCGCGGCTCCCCGCAGGTCGCGACCTCGGCGCCCCCGGAGGCCTCCACTTCCACCTAGGCGGGGCGGGGGCGCCGTTCACCTGAATGCCCCGCAGCACCCGAACCCATTCCCGCTCGTCCATCCCGAAGGACACACTGCAGCCCAAGCTGTTCGCGACGCTCCTCAGCGGACGAGCCAGCAGACACCCAAGCGACCTAGTTCCAGCGAGAACAGTTGACACTGCGCCGGCTAGAATAATCTCGGTACTTCTAAGACCGGCGTTCTAGGCACGAGCCAACAAAGCCACTTCCTATTGGCCGCCAGAGAGTCTGCCAATTAGATGGCGTTGGTGAGCGGTGCCTTGTGGGAGATGTAGTTCACAATCCGGGGCAGTGCTGAGGTGACCTAGGAGGTTGATGGGGCCAAACTTGTCGGGGCGTGGTGGTCCGCTCTGTGGAAAGCAGGTTAGACAGAGTGAAAGCAGGTACCTGCAGGGAAGCTTAGAACGGCAAGCTAAGGTGCCCCCCCAGAGGCATGGTCCACTGCTCCCTTGGGAAAACCATTTTTGTATGAGGCTGTTGCTATTCATAGACAGAGACACTATGATCTGAAGCCCCTTTTGTTCCTGCAACTAACTGAGTAGCTGTTATTTCCCAAAATGAGTCGTAGGCAGAATTCAGAATCTGGTTCTGGAGAATGCTGGCTTGGTCCATGAAACAGCAAGAAATGTGGGGTCTCTGTGTTTAACAATTCGTGGTGATTTGGTTTCTCTTTCTCTCCTCCCCAACCCAGTACTGGAAATTGAACCCCAGGTCTTTGCACTAGGCTATATCCTCGGCCCTTAAAAAAATTTTTTTTTTTAAATTTGGGACAGAATCAGTTTACTAAGTCTCTTAAATTGCCCAGGCTGAGCTTGAACTTGTAATTCTCCTATCTCAGCCTCCCAGAGCCCTGGAATTACAGGCCTGTGACACTATGCTCGGCTGAGTTTTCTCTTTAAATTAACTCGCAGATTTCAGATGAGATATTTAGGGTAAATTCAAGGTCCAGAGATGTGAATGACTATCTCTTGAACAGTCCTATATGTAGGGGGAGGATGCTTCCCCCTTCTCACCACACGGTGGCACCAGAGGACACAGCATTCCCTACAGCCCTGGAGACCGCATTGTGCGTCAGCCACAGAAGTAGCTAAAGGAAAAGTGACGAGTTTGCTGGAAGAACAAAGCTCCTAACCTCACGCTGTTTCACTCATTGTCACTCTGTCTTGTAATCTGCTTCCAACCAGGCATAAAGACACATAAAGTTCGGGGCCGGAGGGTTAACTCAGAAGTTCAGGCGCCTGCTTCGCAAGCGCAAGGACCTAAGTTCGATCCCCGGTAACCACATATAATGCTGGGCGCGGAGACACGCCCACCAACAAGCAACACCGCATACCACAATGCTGGACGTGGTGGCTCACGCCTGTAATCCCAGCACTCGGGTGGCAGAGACAGGAGGATTGCTGAGTTCGCGGCGGCTTGCCTGGGCACCATAGTGAGCTCAGGGCCAGCCTGAACTACAAAGCGAGACCCTGTCTCAAAAAGAAAAAAAAAAAAAAAAAAAAAAGACACATAAAGTTCGACACATAAAGTCTCCAACATGGACAATAATTCTCCTTCCCGTCTCCTTAATAGGTGGCCAACACCACAATCGAGGATCAAAATGTTTTAAAGCTTTCATGAATTTACAATAGACTATTTTTTATCTTCGACAATGTTAAATCTACAGGAAATTTGGGAGGCTTCCCCCATTACTGTCTTTTGACACAATAGTTGGGTCTATTTATTATAGTTCACGAGCCAGTATTAATACGTTTCTGTGCACTGAAGTCCACCTTTTATCTATGTCTCTTTTCTGCTCCAGGGTCCCATCCAGAACGTCACGATGCCCATCTC